>JAKRKW010000655.1:0-10000 GCA_023566125.1 Zingel zingel | reverse complement strand
TTTTTTAGCATTTTTTTTTGTGGGGTTTTTTGCATTTTTTTTGCATTTTTTTTGCATTTTTTTTGCATTTTTTTTGCATTTTTTTTGCATTTTTTTTGCATTTTTTTTGCATTTTTTTGTGGGTTTTTTTTGCATTTTCTTTGCATTTTTTGTGGGTTTTTTTGCATTTTTTTTGCATTTTTTTTGCATTTTTTGTGGGGTTTTTTGCATTTTTTTTTGCATTTTTTTTGCATTTTTTGTGGGTTTTTTTGCATTTTTTTTGCATTTTTTGTGGGGTTTTTTGCATTTTTTTTGCATTTTTTTGTGTTTTTTTTGCATTTTTTTTGCATTTTTTGTGGGTTTTTTGCATTTTTTTGTGGGTTTTATTGCATTTTTTTTGCATTTTTTTTTGCATTTTTTTTGCATTTTTTTTTGCATTTTTTTTGCATTTTTTGTGGGTTTTTTTGCATTTTTTTTGCATTTTTTGTGGGGTTTTTTTGCATTTTTTTGCATTTTTTGTGGGGTTTTTTTGCATTTTTTTTGCATTTTTTTTGCATTTTTTGTGGGTTTTTTTGCATTTTTTTGTTTTTTTTGTGGGGTTTTTTGCATTTTTTTTGCATTTTTTTTGCATTTTTTTGTGTTTTTTTGCATTTTTTTTTGCATTTTTTGTGGGGTTTTTTGCATTTTTTTGTGGGTTTTTTTGCATTTTTTTTGCATTTTTTGTGGTTTTTTTGCATTTTTTTTGCATTTTTTTTTGTGTTTTTTTGCATTTTTTTGCATTTTTTGTGGGGTTTTTTGCATTTTTTTTGCATTTTTTGTGGGTTTTTTTGCATTTTTTTTGCATTTTTTTTGCATTTTTTGTGGGGTTTTTTGCATTTTTTTTGCATTTTTTTTGCATTTTTTGTGGGTTTTTTTTGCATTTTTTTTGTGTTTTTGTTGCATTTTTTGTGGGTTTTTTTGTGTTTTTTTTTGCATTTTTTGTGGGTTTTTTTGCATTTTTTTTGCATTTTTTGTGGTTTTTTTTGCATTTTTTTGTGGGTTTTTTTGCTTTTTTTTTGCATTTTTTGTGGTTTTTTTTTGCATTTTTTGCATTTTTTTGTGTTTTTTTGCATTTTTTTTTGCATTTTTTTTGCATTTTTTTTGCGTTTTTTGTGGGTTTTTTTGCATTTTTTTGTGTTTTTTTTTGCATTTTTTGTGGGTTTTTTTTGCATTTTTTGTGTTTTTTTGCATTTTTTTGTGTTTTTTTGCATTTTTTTTTGAATTTTTTTGTGGGTTTTTTTGCATTTTTTTGCATTTTTTTGTGGGTTTTTTTGCATTTTTTTTGCATTTTTTGTGGGTTTTTTTGCATTTTTTTTGCATTTTTTTTGCATTTTTTGTGGGGTTTTTTGCATTTTTTTTGTGGTTTTTTTGCATTTTTTTTTGCATTTTTTGTGGGTTTTTTTGCATTTTTTTTGCATTTTTTGTGGGTTTTTTTGCATTTTTTTGTGGGTTTTTTTGCATTTTTTTGTTTTTTTTGTGGGGTTTTTTGCATTTTTTTTGCATTTTTTTTGCATTTTTTTTGTGTTTTTTTGCATTTTTTTTTGCATTTTTTGTGGGTTTTTTTGCATTTTTTTGTGGGTTTTTTTTGCATTTTTTTTTGCATTTTTTGTGGTTTTTTTTGCATTTTTTTTGCATTTTTTTTGTGTTTTTTTGCATTTTTTTGCATTTTTTGTGGGGTTTTTTTGCATTTTTTTTGCATTTTTTTTGCATTTTTTGTGGGTTTTTTTGCATTTTTTTGTTTTTTTTGTGGGGTTTTTTGCATTTTTTTTGCATTTTTTTTGCATTTTTTTTGTGTTTTTTTGCATTTTTTTTTGCATTTTTTGTGGGTTTTTTTGCATTTTTTTTTTTGTGTTTTTTTGCATTTTTTTTTTGCATTTTTTGTGTTTTTTTTGCATTTTTTTTGCATTTTTTTTGTGTTTTTTTGCATTTTTTTGCATTTTTTGTGGGGTTTTTTGCATTTTTTTGCATTTTTTGTGGGTTTTTTGCATTTTTTTTGCATTTTTTTTGCATTTTTTGTGGGGTTTTTTGCATTTTTTTTGCATTTTTTTTGCATTTTTTGTGGGTTTTTTTTGCATTTTTTTGTGTTTTTGTTGCATTTTTTGTGGGGTTTTTTTGCATTTTTTTTTGCATTTTTTGTGGGTTTTTTTGCATTTTTTTTGCATTTTTTGTGGGTTTTTTTGCATTTTTTTGTGGGTTTTTTTTGCTTTTTTTTGCATTTTTTGTGGTTTTTTTTGCATTTTTTGCATTTTTTTGTGTTTTTTTGCATTTTTTTTTGCATTTTTTTTGCATTTTTTTTGCGTTTTTTGTGGGTTTTTTTGCATTTTTTTGTGTTTTTTTTGCATTTTTTTGTGGGTTTTTTTTGCATTTTTTTGTGTTTTTTTGCATTTTTTTGTGTTTTTTTGCATTTTTTTTTGAATTTTTTTGTGGGTTTTTTTTGCATTTTTTTGCATTTTTTTGTGGGTTTTTTTGCATTTTTTTTGCATTTTTTGTGGGTTTTTTTGCATTTTTTTTGCATTTTTTTTGCATTTTTTGTGGGGTTTTTTGCATTTTTTTTTGTGGGTTTTTTTGCATTTTTTTTTTGCATTTTTTGTGGGTTTTTTTGCATTTTTTTTGCATTTTTTGTGGGTTTTTTTTGCATTTTTTTGTGGGTTTTTTTGCATTTTTTTTTGCATTTTTTGTGGGTTTTTTTGCATTTTTTTGCATTTTTTTGTTTTTTTGCATTTTTTTTTGCATTTTTTTGCATTTTTTTGCATTTTTTGTGGGTTTTTTTGCATTTTTTTGTGTTTTTTTTGCATTTTTTTTGTGGGTTTTTTTGCATTTTTTTGTGTTTTTTTGCATTTTTTTGTGTTTTTTTGCATTTTTTTTTGAATTTTTTTGTGGGTTTTTTTTGCATTTTTTTTGCATTTTTTTGCATTTTTTTTGCATTTTTTGTGGGGTTTTTTGCATTTTTTTTGCATTTTTTTTGCATTTTTTGTGGGGTTTTTTGCATTTTTTTTGCATTTTTTTTGCATTTTTTTTGTGTTTTTTTGCATTTTTTTTTTGCATTTTTTGTGGTTTTTTTGCATTTTTTGTGGGGTTTTTTGCATTTTTTTGTGTTTTTTTTGCATTTTTTTGTGGGTTTTTTTTGCATTTTTTTTGCATTTTTTGTGGGGTTTTTTGCATTTTTTTTGCATTTTTTTGTGGGTTTTTTTGCATTTTTTTTGTGGGTTTTTTTGCATTTTTTTTTGCATTTTTTGTGGTTTTTTTGCATTTTTTTTGCATTTTTTTTGCATTTTTTTGTGGGGTTTTTTGCATTTTTTTTGCATTTTTTTTGCATTTTTTTTGCATTTTTTGTGGGTTTTTTTGCATTTTTTTTACCATTTTTTGTGGGGGTTTTTGCATTTTTTTTGCATTTTTTTGCATTTTTTTTTGTGTTTTTTTGCATTTTTTTTGCATTTTTTGTGGGGTTTTTTTGCATTTTTTGTGGGTTTTTTTTGCATTTTTTTTGGCATTTTTTGTGGGTTTTTTTGCATTTTTTTTGCATTTTTTTTGCATTTTTTGTGGGGTTTCTTGCATTTTTTTTGCATTTTTTTTGCATTTTTTTTGCATTTTTTTGTGTTTTTTTGCATTTTTTTTTGCATTTTTTGTGTTTTTTTGCATTTTTTTGTGGGTTTTTTTTGCATTTTTTTGTGTTTTTTTTGCATTTTTTTGTGGGTTTTTTTGCATTTTTTTGTGGGTTTTTTTTTGTGGTTTTTTTTGCATTTTTTGTGTTTTTTTTGCATTTTTTTTGCATTTTTTGTGGGGTTTTTTGCATTTTTTTGTGTTTTTTTTGCATTTTTTGTGTCTTTTTTTGCATTTTTTTTGCATTTTTTTTGTGTTTTTTGTGGGTTTTTTGCATTTCTTTTGCATTTTTTGTGGGTTTTTTTGCATTTTTTTTTGCATTTTTTTTGCATTTTTTTGCATTTTTTGTGGGTTTTTTTGCATTTTTTTGTGGGTTTTTTTGCATTTTTTTTGCATTTTTTTGCATTTTTTTTGCATTTTTTTTGCATTTTTTTTGTGTTTTTTTGCATTTTTTTTTGCATTTTTTTGTGTTTTTTTGCATTTTTTTTGCATTTTTTTGTGGGTTTTTTTGCATTTTTTTGTGGGTTTTTTTGCATTTTTTTGTGTGGTTTTTTTGCATTTTTTGTGGGGTTTTTTGCATTTTTTTGTGTTTTTTTTGCATTTTTTTGTGGGTTTTTTTTGCATTTTTTTTGCATTTTTTTGTGTTTTTTTTGCATTTTTTTGTGGGTTTTTTTGCATTTTTTTGTGGGTTTTTTTTGCATTTTTTGTGGGTTTTTTTGCATTTTTTTTGCATTTTTTTTGCATTTTTTGTGGGGTTTTTTGCATTTTTTTTGCATTTTTTTGTGGGTTTTTTTGCATTTTTTTGTGGGTTTTTTTTGCATTTTTTTTGCATTTTTTGTGGGTTTTTTTGCATTTTTTTTGCATTTTTTTTGCATTTTTTGTGGGTTTTTTTGCATTTTTTTTGCATTTTTTTGCATTTTTTGTGGGTTTTTTGCATTTTTTTTGTGGGTTTTTTTGCATTTTTTTTGCATTTTTTGTGGGTTTTTTTTGCATTTTTTTTGCATTTTTTTTGCATTTTTTTTTGTGTTTTTTTGCATTTTTTTTTGCATTTTTTGTGTTTTTTTTTTGCATTTTTTTTGCATTTTTTTTGCATTTTTTTTTGAATTTTTTTGTGGGTTTTTTTGCATTTTTTTTGCATTTTTTTTGCATTTTTTTGCATCTTTTGTGGGTTTTTTTTGCATTTTTTTGTGGGTTTTTTTGCATTTTTTTTGCATTTTTTTGTGGGTTTTTTTGCATTTTTTGTGGGTTTTTTTGCATTTTTTTTGCATTTTTTTTGCATTTTTTTTGTGGGTTTTTTTGCATTTTTTTTTGCATTTTTTGTGTTTTTTTTTGCATTTTTTTTGTGTTTTTTTGCATTTTTTTTGCATTTTTTTTGCATTTTTTTGCATTTTTTTTTGCATTTTTGTAGGTTTTTTTGCATTTTTTTTGCATTTTTTGTGGGGTTTTTTGCATTTTTTTTTGCATTTTTTTTGCATTTTTTTGCATTTTTTTTTGCATTTTTTGTGGGTTTTTTTGCATTTTTTTTGTGGGTTTTTTTGCATTTTTTTTGCATTTTTTGTGGGTTTTTTTGCATTTTTTAGCATTTTTTTTGCATTTTTTTTTGAATTTTTTTGTGGGTTTTTTTGCATTTTTTTTGCATTTTTTTTGCATTTTTTTGCATCTTTTGTGGGTTTTTTTGCATTTTTTTGTGGGTTTTTTTGCATTTTTTTTGCATTTTTTTGTGGGTTTTTTTGCATTTTTTGTGGGTTTTTTTGCATTTTTTTTGCATTTTTTTTTGCATTTTTTTGTGGGTTTTTTTGCATTTTTTTGTGTTTTTTTTGCATTTTTTTGTGGGTTTTTTTGCATTTTTTGCATTTTTTTGCATTTTTTTGTCATTTTTTTTGCATTTTTTGTGGGTTTTTTTTGCATTTTTTTGTGTTTTTTTGCATTTTTTTGTGGGTTTTTTTGCATTTTTTTTGCATTTTTTTGTGGGTTTTTTTGCATTTTTTTGTGGGTTTTTTGGCATTTTTTTGTGGGTTTTTTTGCATTTTTTTGTGGATTTTTTGTGGGGTTTTTTGCATTTGTTTTGCATTTTTTTGTTGGTTTTTTTGCATTTTTTTTTTGCATTTTTTTTGCATTATTTTGTGGGTTTTTTTTTGCATTTTCTTTGCATTTTTGTGGTTTTTTTTGCATTTTTTTTGCATTTTTTTTGCATTTTTTGTGGGGTTTTTTGCATTTTTTTTGCATTTTTTTTGCATTTTTTGTGGGTTTTTTTGCATTTTTTTTTGCATTTTTTGTGGGTTTTTTTTGCATTTTTTTTTGCATTTTTTTTGCATTTTTTGTGGGGTTTTTTTGCATTTTTTTTTGCATTTTTTGTGTTTTTTTTTGCATTTTTTTTGTGTTTTTTTGCATTTTTTTTGCATTTTTTGTGGGTTTTTTTTGCATTTTTTGTGGGTTTTTTTGCATTTTTTTTACATTTTTTTGTGGGTTTTTTTGCATTTTTTGTGGGTTTTTTTGCATTTTTTTTGCATTTTTTTTTGCATTTTTTGGTTTTTTTTTGCATTTTTTTTGCATTTTTTGTGTTTTTTTTGCATTTTTTTTGCATTTTTTGTGTTTTTTTTTGCATTTTTTTTTTGCATTTTTTTTGCATTTTTTTAGCATTTTTTTTTGTGGTTTTTTTTGCATTTTTTGTGGGTTTTTTTGCATTTTTTTTGCATTTTTTTTGCATTTTTTGTGGGGTTTTTTGCATTTTTTTGCATTTTTTTTTGCATTTTTTTTGCATTTTTTGTGGGTTTTTTTGCATTTTTTTTGCATTTTTTGTGGGGTTTTTTGCATTTTTTTTGCATTTTTTTTGTGTTTTTTTGCATTTTTTTTGCATTTTTTGTGGGTTTTTTGCATTTTTTTGTGGGTTTTATTGCATTTTTTTTGCATTTTTTTTGCATTTTTTTTGCATTTTTTTTTTGCATTTTTTTTGCATTTTTTGTGGGTTTTTTTTGCATTTTTTTTGCATTTTTTGTGGGGTTTTTTTTGCATTTTTTTTGCATTTTTTGTGGGGTTTTTTTTGCATTTCTTTTGCATTTTTTTTGCATTTTTTGTGGGTTTTTTTGCATTTTTTTGTTTTTTTTGTGGGGTTTTTTGCATTTTTTTTGCATTTTTTTTGCATTTTTTTTTGTGTTTTTTTGCATTTTTTTTTGCATTTTTTGTGGGTTTTTTTGCATTTTTTTGTGGGTTTTTTTGCATTTTTTTGCATTTTTTGTGGTTTTTTTGCATTTTTTTTTGCATTTTTTTGTGTTTTTTTGCATTTTTTTGCATTTTTTGTGGGGTTTTTTGCATTTTTTTGTGTTTTTTTTGCATTTTTTTGTGGGTTTTTTTGCATTTTTTTTGCATTTTTTTGTGTTTTTTTTGCATTTTTTTGTGGGTTTTTTTGCATTTTTTTGTGGGTTTTTTTGCATTTTTTGTGGGTTTTTTTGCATTTTTGTTGCATTTTTTGTGGGGTTTTTTGCATTTTTTTTGCATTTTTTTTGCATTTTTTGTGGTTTTTTTTTGCATTTTTTTGTGTTTTTTTTGCATTTTTTTGTGGGTTTTTTTTTCATTTTTTTTTGCATTTTTTTGTGGGTTTTTTTGCATTTTTTTTGCATTTTTTTTGTGTTTTTTGTGGGTTTTTTTGCATTTTTTTGTGGGTTTTTTTGCATTTTTTGTGGGTTTTTTTGCATTTTTTTTGCATTTTTTTTGCATTTTTTGTGGGGTTTCTTGCATTTTTTTTGCATTTTTTTTGCATTTTTTTTGCATTTTTTTGTGTTTTTTTGCATTTTTTTTTGCATTTTTTGCATTTTTTTGCATTTTTTGTGGGGTTTTTTTTGCATTTCTTTTGCATTTTTTTTGCATTTTTTGTGGGTTTTTTTGCATTTTTTTGTTTTTTTTGTGGGGTTTTTGCATTTTTTTTGCATTTTTTTTGCATTTTTTTGTGTTTTTTTTGCATTTTTTTTTGCATTTTTTGTGGGTTTTTTTGCATTTTTTTGTGGGTTTTTTTTGCATTTTTTTGCATTTTTGTGGTTTTTTTGCATTTTTTTTTGCATTTTTTTGTGTTTTTTTGCATTTTTTTGCATTTTTTGTGGGGTTTTTTGCATTTTTTTGTGTTTTTTTTGCATTTTTTTGTGGGTTTTTTTGCATTTTTTTTGCATTTTTTTGTGTTTTTTTGCATTTTTTTGTGGGTTTTTTTGCATTTTTTTGTGGGTTTTTTTTGCATTTTTTGTGGGTTTTTTTGCATTTTTGTTGCATTTTTTGTGGGGTTTTTTGCATTTTTTTTGCATTTTTTTTGCATTTTTTGTGGTTTTTTTTGCATTTTTTTTGCATTTTTTTTGTGTTTTTTGTGGGTTTTTTTGCATTTTTTTTGTGGGTTTTTTTGCATTTTTTGTGGGTTTTTTTGCATTTTTTTTGCATTTTTTTTGCATTTTTTGTGGGGTTTCTTGCATTTTTTTTGCATTTTTTTTGCATTTTTTTTTGCATTTTTTTGTGTTTTTTTTGCATTTTTTTTTGCATTTTTTGTGTTTTTTTGCATTTTTTTGTGGGGTTTTTTTTTGCATTTTTTTGTGTTTTTTTTGCATTTTTTTGTGGGTTTTTTTGCATTTTTTTGTGGGTTTTTTTTGTGGTTTTTTTGCATTTTTTTGTGTTTTTTTTGCATTTTTTTTGCATTTTTTGTGGGGTTTTTTGCATTTTTTTGTGTTTTTTTGCATTTTTTGTGTCTTTTTTTGCATTTTTTTTGCATTTTTTTTGTGTTTTTTGTGGGTTTTTTGCATTTCTTTTGCATTTTTGTGGGTTTTTTTGCATTTTTTTTGCATTTTTTTTGCATTTTTTTGCATTTTTTGTGGGTTTTTTTGCATTTTTTTGTGGGTTTTTTTGCATTTTTTTTGCATTTTTTTGCATTTTTTTTGCATTTTTTTTGCATTTTTTTTGTGTTTTTTTGCATTTTTTTTTGCATTTTTTTGTGTTTTTTTGCATTTTTTTTGCATTTTTTTGTGGGTTTTTTTGCATTTTTTTGTGGGGTTTTTTTTGCATTTTTTTGTGGTTTTTTTGCATTTTTTGTGGGGTTTTTTGCATTTTTTTGTGTTTTTTTTGCATTTTTTTGTGGGTTTTTTTTGCATTTTTTTTGCATTTTTTTGTGTTTTTTTTGCATTTTTTTGTGGGTTTTTTTGCATTTTTTTGTGGGTTTTTTTTGCATTTTTTGTGGGTTTTTTTGCATTTTTTTTGCATTTTTTTTGCATTTTTTGTGGGGTTTTTTGCATTTTTTTTGCATTTTTTTGTGGGTTTTTTTGCATTTTTTTGTGGGTTTTTTTTGCATTTTTTTTGCATTTTTTGTGGGTTTTTTTGCATTTTTTTTGCATTTTTTTTGCATTTTTTGTGGGTTTTTTTGCATTTTTTTTGCATTTTTTTTGCATTTTTTGTGGGTTTTTTGCATTTTTTTTGTGGGTTTTTTTGCATTTTTTTTGCATTTTTTGTGGGTTTTTTTGCATTTTTTTTGCATTTTTTTTGCATTTTTTTTGTGTTTTTTTGCATTTTTTTTGCATTTTTTGTGTTTTTTTTTTGCATTTTTTTTGCATTTTTTTTGCATTTTTTTTTGAATTTTTTTGTGGGTTTTTTTGCATTTTTTTTGCATTTTTTTTTGCATTTTTTTGCATCTTTTGTGGGTTTTTTTGCATTTTTTTGTGGGTTTTTTTGCATTTTTTTTGCATTTTTTTGTGGGTTTTTTTGCATTTTTTGTGGGTTTTTTTGCATTTTTTTTGCATTTTTTTGTGGTTTTTTTGCATTTTTTTGTGTTTTTTTTGCATTTTTTTTTGCATTTTTTGTGTTTTTTTGCATTTTTTTGTGGGTTTTTTTTTGCATTTTTTTGTGTTTTTTTGCATTTTTTTTTGCATTTTTTGTGTTTTTTTGCATTTTTTTGTGGGTTTTTTTTGCATTTTTTTGTGTTTTTTTTGCATTTTTTTGTGGGTTTTTTTGCATTTTTTTGTGGGTTTTTTTTGTGGTTTTTTTGCATTTTTTGTGTTTTTTTTGCATTTTTTTTGCATTTTTTGTGGGGTTTTTTGCATTTTTTTGTGTTTTTTTTGCATTTTTTGTGTCTTTTTTTGCATTTTTTTTGCATTTTTTTTGTGTTTTTTGTGGGTTTTTTGCATTTCTTTTGCATTTTTTGTGGGTTTTTTTGCATTTTTTTTGCATTTTTTTTGCATTTTTTTGCATTTTTTGTGGGTTTTTTTGCATTTTTTTGTGGGTTTTTTTGCATTTTTTTTGCATTTTTTTGCATTTTTTTTGCATTTTTTTTGCATTTTTTTTTGTGTTTTTTTGCATTTTTTTTTGCATTTTTTTGTGTTTTTTTGCATTTTTTTTGCATTTTTTTGTGGGTTTTTTTGCA
>JAKRKW010000652.1:0-11000 GCA_023566125.1 Zingel zingel | reverse complement strand
ACACAAAAAATGCAAAAAAAATGCAAAAAAACCCAGAAAAAAATGCAAAAAAAATGCAAAAAACCCCACAAAAAATGCAAAAAAAATGCAAAAAACCCCACAAAAAATGCAAAAAAAATGCAAAAAAAATGCAAAAAACCCCACAAAAAATGCAAAAAAATGCAAAAAAACCCACAAAAAATGCAAAAAAAATGCAAAAAAAAAATGCAAAAAAACACAAAAAAAACACACAAAAAATGCAAAAAAAAACACAAAAAATGCAAAAAAAATGCAAAAAAACCCACAAAAAAATGCAAAAAACCCACAAAAAATGCAAAAAAAATGCAAAAAAACACAAAAAAATGCAAAAAAAATGCAAAAAACCCCACAAAAAATGCAAAAAAAATGCAAAAAAATGCAAAAAAAATGCAAAAAAAACCACAAAAAAATGCAAAAAAACCCACAAAAAAAATGCTAAAAAAATGCAAAAAAAAAATGCAAAAAAAAACACAAAAAATGCAAAAAAAAAATGCAAAAAAAAAGCAAAAAAACCCACAAAAAATGCAAAAAAAATGCAAAAAAAAAATGCAAAAAAAAAATGCAAAAAAACACAAAAAAAATGCAAAAAAAATGCAAAAAACCCCAAAAAAAATGCAAAAAAAATGCAAAAAAACCCACAAAAAATGCAAAAAAAATGCAAAAAAATGCAAAAAACCCCACAAAAAATGCAAAAAAAATGCAAAAAAATGCAAAAAAACCCACAAAAAATGCAAAGAAAATGCAAAAAAAACCCACAAAAAAATGCAAAAAAACCCACAAAAAAATGCAAAAAAAACCACAAAAAAAATGCTAAAAAAATGCAAAAAAAATGCAAAAAAAAACACAAAAAATGCAAAAAAAAAATGCAAAAAAAAAGCAAAAAAACCCACAAAAAATGCAAAAAAAATGCAAAAAAAAAACACAAAAAATGCAAAAAAAATGCAAAAAAAATGCAAAAAAAAAACACAAAAAATGCAAAAAAAATGCAAAAAAAATGCAAAAAAATGCAAAAAAAAAACACAAAAAATGCAAAAAAAAAATGCAAAAAAACCCAGAAAAAAATGCAAAAAAAAATGCAAAAAACCCCACAAAAAATGCAAAAAAAAATGCAAAAAACCCCACAAAAAATGCAAAAAAAATGCAAAAAAACACAAAAAAATGCAAAAAAAATGCAAAAAAACCCCACAAAAAATGCAAAAAAAATGCAAAAAAACCCACAAAAAAATGCAAAAAAAATGCAAAAAAAAATGCAAAAAAACACAAAAAAAATGCAAAAAAAATGCAAAAAAAACACAAAAAATGCAAAAAAAATGCAAAAAAACCCACAAAAAAATGCAAAAAACCCACAAAAAATGCAAAAAAAATGCAAAAAAACACAAAAAAATGCAAAAAAAATGCAAAAAACCCCACAAAAAATGCAAAAAAAATGCAAAAAAATGCAAAAAAAATACAAAAAAAATGCAAAAAAAATGCAAAAAACCCCACAAAAATGCAAAAAAAAATGCAAAAAACCCCACAAAAAATGCAAAAAAAATGCAAAAAAACACAAAAAAAATGCAAAAAACCCCACAAAAAATGCAAAAAAAATGCAAAAAAACCCACAAAAAATGCAAAAAAAATGCAAAAAAAAAATGCAAAAAAACACAAAAAAATGCAAAAAAAATGCAAAAAAAAACACAAAAAATGCAAAAAAAATGCAAAAAAAACCCACAAAAAAATGCAAAAAACCCACAAAAAATGCAAAAAAAAATGCAAAAAAACACAAAAAAAATGCAAAAAAAATGCAAAAAACCCCACAAAAAATGCAAAAAAAATGCAAAAAACCCCACAAAAAATGCAAAAAAAATGCAAAAAAACCCACAAAAAATGCAAAAAAAATGCAAAAAAATGCAAAAAAAACACAAAAAAAATGCAAAAAAATGCAAAAAAAACAAAAAATGCAAAAAAAATGCAAAAAAAACCCACAAAAAAATGCAAAAAACCCAAAAAATGCAAAAAACCCACAAAAAATGCAAAAAAACACAAAAAAAATGCAAAAAAAATGCAAAAAACCCCACAAAAAATGCAAAAAAAATGCAAAAAAACCCACAAAAAATGCAAAAAAAATGCAAAAAAAATGCAAAAAAAATGCAAAAAACACCACAAAAAATGCAAAAAAAATGCAAAAAAACCCACAAAAAATGCAAAGAAAATGCAAAAAAAAACCCACAAAAAAATGCAAAAAAAACCACAAAAAAATGCAAAAAAACCCACAAAAAAAATGCTAAAAAAATGCAAAAAAAAAATGCAAAAAAAACACAAAAAATGCAAAAAAAAAATGCAAAAAAAAGCAAAAAAACCCACAAAAAATGCAAAAAAAAATGCAAAAAAAAATGCAAAAAAACACAAAAAAAATGCAAAAAAAATGCAAAAAACCCCACAAAAAATGCAAAAAAAATGCAAAAAAACCCACAAAAAATGCAAAAAAAATGCAAAAAAAATGCAAAAAAAATGCAAAAAACCCCACAAAAAATGCAAAAAAAATGCAAAAAAATGCAAAAAAACCCACAAAAATTGCAAAGAAAATGCAAAAAAAACCCACAAAAAAATGCAAAAAAAACCCACAAAAAAAATGCAAAAAAAAACCACAAAAAAAATGCTAAAAAAATGCAAAAAAAATGCAAAAAAAAAATGCAAAAAAAAACACAAAAAATGCAAAAAAAAATGCAAAAAAAAAGCAAAAAAACCCACAAAAAATGCAAAAAAAATGCAAAAAAAAAACACAAAAAATGCAAAAAAAATGCAAAAAAAAATGCAAAAAAAATGCAAAAAAATGCAAAAAAAAAACACAAAAAATGCAAAAAAAAATGCAAAAAAACCCAGAAAAAAATGCAAAAAAAATGCAAAAAACCCCACAAAAAATGCAAAAAAAATGCAAAAAACCCCACAAAAAATGCAAAAAAAATGCAAAAAAACACAAAAAAAATGCAAAAAAAATGCAAAAAACCCCACAAAAAATGCAAAAAAAATGCAAAAAAAAATGCAAAAAAAAAACACAAAAAATGCAAAAAAAATGCAAAAAAAATGCAAAAAAAAAAACACAAAAAATGCAAAAAAAATGCAAAAAAAATGCAAAAAAATGCAAAAAAAAAACACAAAAAATGCAAAAAAAAATGCAAAAAAACCCAGAAAAAAATGCAAAAAAAATGCAAAAAACCCCACAAAAAATGCAAAAAAAATGCAAAAAACCCCACAAAAAATGCAAAAAAAAATGCAAAAAAACACAAAAAAATGCAAAAAAAATGCAAAAAACCCCACAAAAAATGCAAAAAAAATGCAAAAAAACCCACAAAAAATGCAAAAAAAATGCAAAAAAAAATGCAAAAAAACACAAAAAAAATGCAAAAAAAATGCAAAAAAAACACAAAAAATGCAAAAAAAATGCAAAAAAAACCCACAAAAAAATGCAAAAAACCCACAAAAAAATGCAAAAAAAATGCAAAAAAACACAAAAAAATGCAAAAAAAATGCAAAAAACCCCACAAAAAATGCAAAAAAAATGCAAAAAAATGCAAAAAAAATACAAAAAAAATGCAAAAAAAATGCAAAAAACCCCACAAAAATGCAAAAAAAATGCAAAAAACCCCACAAAAAATGCAAAAAAAATGCAAAAAAACACAAAAAAAATGCAAAAAACCCCACAAAAAATGCAAAAAAAATGCAAAAAAACCCACAAAAAATGCAAAAAAAATGCAAAAAAAAAATGCAAAAAAACACAAAAAAAATGCAAAAAAAATGCAAAAAAAAACACAAAAAATGCAAAAAAAATGCAAAAAAAACCCACAAAAAAATGCAAAAAACCCACAAAAAATGCAAAAAAAAATGCAAAAAAACACAAAAAAAAATGCAAAAAAAATGCAAAAAACCCCACAAAAAATGCAAAAAAAATGCAAAAAACCCCACAAAAAATGCAAAAAAAATGCAAAAAAACCCACAAAAAATGCAAAAAAAATGCAAAAAAAATGCAAAAAAACACAAAAAAAATGCAAAAAAATGCAAAAAAAACAAAAAATGCAAAAAAAATGCAAAAAAAAACCCACAAAAAAATGCAAAAAACCCACAAAAAATGCAAAAAAACACAAAAAAAAATGCAAAAAAAATGCAAAAAACCCCACAAAAAATGCAAAAAAAATGCAAAAAAACCCACAAAAAATGCAAAAAAAATGCAAAAAAAATGCAAAAAAAATGCAAAAAACACCACAAAAAATGCAAAAAAAATGCAAAAAAACCCACAAAAAATGCAAAGAAAATGCAAAAAAAACCCACAAAAAAATGCAAAAAAAAAACACAAAAAAATGCAAAAAAAACCCACAAAAAAAATGCTAAAAAAATGCAAAAAAAAAATGCAAAAAAAACACAAAAAATGCAAAAAAAAAATGCAAAAAAAAGCAAAAAAACCCACAAAAAATGCAAAAAAAAATGCAAAAAAAAATGCAAAAAAACACAAAAAAAATGCAAAAAAAATGCAAAAAACCCCACAAAAAATGCAAAAAAAATGCAAAAAAACCCACAAAAAATGCAAAAAAAAATGCAAAAAAAATGCAAAAAAAATGCAAAAAACCCCACAAAAAATGCAAAAAAAATGCAAAAAAATGCAAAAAAACCCACAAAAATTGCAAAGAAAATGCAAAAAAAACCCACAAAAAAATGCAAAAAAACCCACAAAAAAATGCAAAAAAAACCACAAAAAAAATGCTAAAAAAATGCAAAAAAAATGCAAAAAAAAAATGCAAAAAAAAAACACAAAAAATGCAAAAAAAAAATGCAAAAAAAAAGCAAAAAAACCCACAAAAAATGCAAAAAAAATGCAAAAAAAAAACACAAAAAATGCAAAAAAAATGCAAAAAAAAATGCAAAAAAAATGCAAAAAAATGCAAAAAAAAAACACAAAAAATGCAAAAAAAAATGCAAAAAAACCCAGAAAAAAATGCAAAAAAAATGCAAAAAACCCCACAAAAAATGCAAAAAAAATGCAAAAAACCCCACAAAAAATGCAAAAAAAAATGCAAAAAAACACAAAAAAAAATGCAAAAAAAATGCAAAAAACCCCACAAAAAATGCAAAAAAAAATGCAAAAAAAAATGCAAAAAAACACAAAAAAAATGCAAAAAAAATGCAAAAAACCCCACAAAAAATGCAAAAAAAATGCAAAAAAACCCACAAAAAATGCAAAAAAATGCAAAAAAAAAATGCAAAAAAATGCAAAAAACCCCACAAAAAATGCAAAAAAAATGCAAAAAAATGCAAAAAAACCCACAAAAAATGCAAAGAAAATGCAAAAAAAACCCACAAAAAAATGCAAAAAAACCCACAAAAAAATGCAAAAAAAACCACCAAAAAAATGCTAAAAAAATGCAAAAAAAAATGCAAAAAAAATGCAAAAAAAAACACAAAAAATGCAAAAAAAAATGCAAAAAAAAAAGCAAAAAAACCCACAAAAAATGCAAAAAAAATGCAAAAAAAAAACACAAAAAATGCAAAAAAAATGCAAAAAAAATGCAAAAAAATGCAAAAAAAAAACACAAAAAATGCAAAAAAAAATGCAAAAAAACCCAGAAAAAAATGCAAAAAAAATGCAAAAAAACCCCACAAAAAATGCAAAAAAAATGCAAAAAACCCCACAAAAAATGCAAAAAAAATGCAAAAAACCCCACAAAAAATGCAAAAAAAATGCAAAAAAACACAAAAAATGCAAAAAAAATGCAAAAAACCCCACAAAAAATGCAAAAAAAAAAATGCAAAAAAACCCACAAAAAATGCAAAAAAAATGCAAAAAAAATGCAAAAAAACACAAAAAAAATGCAAAAAAAATGCAAAAAAAAACAAAAAATGCAAAAAAAATGCAAAAAAAACCCACAAAAAAATGCAAAAAACCCACAAAAAATGCAAAAAAAAATGCAAAAAAACACAAAAAAAATGCAAAAAAAATGCAAAAAACCCCACAAAAAATGCAAAAAAAATGCAAAAAAACCCACAAAAAATGCAAAAAAAATGCAAAAAAAATGCAAAAAAAATGCAAAAAACCCCACAAAAAATGCAAAAAAAATGCAAAAAAATGCAAAAAAAACCCACAAAAAATGCAAAGAAAATGCAAAAAAAAACCCACAAAAAAATGCAAAAAAAACCACAAAAAAATGCAAAAAAACCCACAAAAAAAATGCTAAAAAAATGCAAAAAAAAAAATGCAAAAAAAAACACAAAAAATGCAAAAAAAAAATGCAAAAAAAAAGCAAAAAAACCCACAAAAAATGCAAAAAAAAATGCAAAAAAAAATGCAAAAAAACACAAAAAAAATGCAAAAAAAATGCAAAAAACCCCACAAAAAATGCAAAAAAAATGCAAAAAAACCCACAAAAAATGCAAAAAAAATGCAAAAAAAATGCAAAAAAAATGCAAAAAAAATGCAAAAAACCCCACAAAAAATGCAAAAAAAATGCAAAAAAATGCAAAAAAACCCACAAAAATTGCAAAGAAAATGCAAAAAAAACCCACAAAAAAATGCAAAAAAACCCACAAAAAAAATGCAAAAAAAACCACAAAAAAATGCAAAAAAAAAGCAAAAAAACCCACAAAAAATGCAAAAAAAATGCAAAAAAACCCCACAAAAAATGCAAAAAAAAATGCAAAAAAACACAAAAAAAATGCAAAAAAAATGCAAAAAACCCCACAAAAAATGCAAAAAAAATGCAAAAAAAAAATGCAAAAAAACACAAAAAAAATGCAAAAAAAATGCAAAAAACCCCACAAAAAATGCAAAAAAAATGCAAAAAAACCCACAAAAAATGCAAAAAAAATGCAAAAAAAATGCAAAAAAAATGCAAAAAAAATGCAAAAAACCCCACAAAAAAATGCAAAAAAAATGCAAAAAAATGCAAAAAAACCCACAAAAAATGCAAAGAAAATGCAAAAAAAAAACACAAAAAATGCAAAAAAAAAATGCAAAAAAACCCAGAAAAAAAATGCAAAAAAAATGCAAAAAACCCCACAAAAAATGCAAAAAAAATGCAAAAAAAAAACACAAAAAATGCAAAAAAAAAATGCAAAAAAACCCAGAAAAAAATGCAAAAAAAATGCAAAAAACCCCACAAAAAATGCAAAAAAAATGCAAAAAACCCCACAAAAAATGCAAAAAAAATGCAAAAAAACACAAAAAAAATGCAAAAAAAATGCAAAAAACCCCACAAAAAATGCAAAAAAAAATGCAAAAAAAAATGCAAAAAAACACAAAAAAATGCAAAAAAAAATGCAAAAAACCCCACAAAAAATGCAAAAAAAATGCAAAAAAACCCACAAAAAATGCAAAAAAAATGCAAAAAAAATGCAAAAAAAATGCAAAAAAAATGCAAAAAACCCCACAAAAAATGCAAAAAAAATGCAAAAAAATGCAAAAAAACCCACAAAAAAATGCAAAGAAAATGCAAAAAAAAACCCACAAAAAAATGCAAAAAACCCACAAAAAAATGCAAAAAAAACCACAAAAAAAATGCTAAAAAAATGCAAAAAAAATGCAAAAAAAAAATGCAAAAAAAAACACAAAAAATGCAAAAAAAAATGCAAAAAAAAAAGCAAAAAAAACCCACAAAAAATGCAAAAAAAAATGCAAAAAAAAAACACAAAAAATGCAAAAAAAATGCAAAAAAAAATGCAAAAAAATGCAAAAAAAAACACAAAAAATGCAAAAAAAAATGCAAAAAAACCCAGAAAAAAATGCAAAAAAAATGCAAAAAACCCCACAAAAAATGCAAAAAAAATGCAAAAAACCCCACAAAAAATGCAAAACAAATGCAAAAAAACACAAAAAAAATGCAAAAAAAATGCAAAAAACCCCACAAAAAATGCAAAAAAATGCAAAAAAAACCCACAAAAAATGCAAAAAAAATGCAAAAAAAATGCAAAAAAACACAAAAAAAATGCAAAAAAAAATGCAAAAAAAAACACAAAAAATGCAACAAAAAAATGCAAAAAAACCCACAAAAAATGCAAAAAACCCACAAAAAATGCAAAAAAAATGCAAAAAAACACAAAAAAATGCAAAAAAAATGCAAAAAACCCCACAAAAAATGCAAAAAAAATGCAAAAAAATGCAAAAAAAAATGCAAAAAAAATGCAAAAAAAATGCAAAAAACCCCACAAAAATGCAAAAAAAATGCAAAAAACCCCACAAAAAATGCAAAAAAAATGCAAAAAAACACAAAAAAAATGCAAAAAAAATGCAAAAAACCCCACAAAAAATGCAAAAAAAATGCAAAAAAACCCACAAAAAATGCAAAAAAAATGCAAAAAAAAATGCAAAAAAACACAAAAAAAAATGCAAAAAAAATGCAAAAAAAAACACAAAAAATGCAAAAAAAATGCAAAAAAACCCCACAAAAAATGCAAAAAACCCCACAAAAAATGCAAAAAAAAATGCAAAAAACACAAAAAAAATGCAAAAAAAATGCAAAAAACCCCACAAAAAATGCAAAAAAATGCAAAAAAACCCACAAAAAATGCAAAAAAAATGCAAAAAAAATGCAAAAAAACACAAAAAAAATGCAAAAAAAATGCAAAAAAAAACAAAAAAATGCAAAAAAAACCACAAAAAAATGCAAAAAAACCCACAAAAAAAATGCAAAAAAAATGCAAAAAAAAAATGCAAAAAAAAACACAAAAAATGCAAAAAAAATATGCAAAAAAAAAGCAAAAAAACCCACAAAAAATGCAAAAAAAATGCAAAAAAAATGCAAAAAAAAATGCAAAAAAAAATGCAAAAAAACACAAAAAAAATTGCAAAAAAAATGCAAAAAAACCCCACAAAAAATGCAAAAAAAATGCAAAAAAACCCACAAAAAATGCAAAAAAAAATGCAAAAAAAATGCAAAAAAAAATGCAAAAAACCCCACAAAAAATGCAAAAAAAATGCAAAAAAAATGCAAAAAAACCCACAAAAAATGCAAAGAAAATGCAAAAAAAAAAACCACAAAAAAATGCAAAAAAACCCACAAAAAAATGCAAAAAAAACCATAACAAATGCTAAAAAAATGCAAAAAAAATGCAAAAAAAAAATGCAAAAAAAAACACAAAAAATGCAAAACAAAATGCAAAAAAAAAGCAAAAAAACCCACAAAAAATGCAAAAAAAATGCAAAAAAAAAACACAAAAAATGCAAAAAAAATGCAAAAAAAATGCAAAAAAATGCAAAAAAAAACCACAAAAAATGCAAAAAAAATGCAAAAAAACACAAAAAAAATGCAAAAAAAAATGCAAAAAAACCCCACAAAAAATGCAAAAAAAATGCAAAAAAACCCACAAAAAATGCAAAAAAAATGCAAAAAAAATGCAAAAAAAACACAAAAAAAATGCAAAAAAAATGCAAAAAAAAAACAAAAAAATGCAAAAAAAACCACAAAAAAATGCAAAAAAACCCACAAAAAAAATGCAAAAAACCCCACAAAAAATGCAAAAAACCCCCACAAAAAATGCAAAAAAAAATGCAAAAAAACACAAAAAAAATGCAAAAAAAATGCAAAAAACCCCACAAAAAATGCAAAAAAAATGCAAAAAAACCCACAAAAAATGCAAAAAAAATGCAAAAAAAATGCAAAAAAACACAAAAAAATGCAAAAAAAATGCAAAAAAAAAACAAAAAAATGCAAAAAAAAAACGCAAAAAAATGCAAAAAAACCCACAAAAAAAATGCTAAAAAAATGCAAAAAAAAAATGCAAAAAAACACAAAAAAAATGCAAAAAAAATGCAAAAAAAACCACAAAAAATGCAAAAAAAATGCAAAAAAACCCACAAAAAAATGCAAAAAACCCACAAAAAATGCATAAAAAATGCAAAAAAACACAAAAAAAATGCAAAAAAAATGCAAAAAACCCCACAAAAAATGCAAAAAAAAAATGCAAAAAAATGCAAAAAAAATGCAAAAAAAACCACAAAAAAATGCAAAAAAAACCCACAAAAAAAATGCTAAAAAAATGCAAAAAAAAAATGCAAAAAAAACACAAAAAATGCAAGAAAAAAAATGCAAAAAAAAAGCAAAAAAACCCACAAAAAATGCAAAAAAAATGCAAAAAAAAATGCAAAAAAACACAAAAAAATGCAAAAAAAATGCAAAAAACCCCACAAAAAATGCAAAAAAAATGCAAAAAAAACCCACAAAAAATGCAAAAAAAAATGCAAAAAAAATGCAAAAAAATGCAAAAAACCCCACAAAAAATGCAAAAAAAATGCAAAAAAAATGCAAAAAAACCCACAAAAAATGCAAAGAAAATGCAAAAAAAACCCACAAAAAAATGCAAAAAAACCCACAAAAAAATGCAAAAAAACCACAAAAAAAATGCTAAAAAAATGCAAAAAAAATGCAAAAAAAAAATGCAAAAAAAAACACAAAAAATGCAAAAAAAAATGCAAAAAAAAAGCAAAAAAAACCCACAAAAAATGCAAAAAAAATGCAAAAAAAAAACACAAAAAATGCAAAAAAAATGCAAAAAAAATGCAAAAAAATGCAAAAAAAAAACACAAAAAATGCAAAAAAAAATGCAAAAAAAACCCAGAAAAAAATGCAAAAAAAATGCAAAAAACCCCACAAAAAATGCAAAAAAAATGCAAAAAACCCCACAAAAAATGCAAAAAAAATGCAAAAAAACACAAAAAAAATGCAAAAAAAATGCAAAAAACCCCACAAAAAATGCAAAAAAAATGCAAAAAAACCCACAAAAAATGCAAAAAAAATGCAAAAAAAAATGCAAAAAAACACAAAAAAAATGCAAAAAAAATGCAAAAAAAAACACAAAAAATGCAAAAAAAATGCAAAAAAACCCACAAAAAAATGCAAAAAACCCACAAAAAATGCAAAAAAAATGCAAAAAAACACAAAAAAAATGCAAAAAAAATGCAAAAAACCCCACAAAAAATGCAAAAAAAAAATGCAAAAAAAATGCAAAAAAAATGCAAAAAA
>JAKRKW010000043.1:5000-175000 GCA_023566125.1 Zingel zingel | reverse complement strand
TTTTTTGTGTTTTTTTTTGCATTTTTTTTGCTTTTTTTGCATTTTTTTGAGGTTTTTTTTGCATTTTTTTTTGCATTTTTTTGTGTTTTTTTGCATTTTTTTGTTTTTTTTTACATTTTTTTTGTTTTTTTGCATTTTTTTGTGTTTTTTTTTGCATTTTTTTGCATTTTGTTTTGCATTTTTTTTGCATTTTTTTTGTGTTTTTTTTTGCATTTTTTTTGCTTATTTTTTTGCATTTTTTTTTGCATTTTTTTTTGCTTTTTTTGTGGGGTTTTTTTGCATTTTTTGTGTTTTTTTGCATTTTTTTTGTGTTTTTTTTGCATTTTTTTGTGTTTTTTGTGTGTTTTTTTGCATTTATTTTGTGTTTTTTTGCATTTTTTGTGTTTTTTTTTTGCATTATTTTGTGTGTTTTTTGTGTTTTTTTTTTGCATTTTTTTTGTGTTTTTTTTGTTGCATTTTTTAGCATTTTTTTTTTGCATTTTTTGTTTTTTTTGCATTTTTTGTGTTTTTTTTTGCATTTTTTTGTGTTTTTTTGCATTTTTTTATGTTTTTTTGCATTTTTTTTTGTTTTTTTTTGCATTTTTTGTGTTTTTTTTTTGCATTTTTTTGTGTTTTTTTGCATTTTTTTGTGTTTTTTTGCATTTTTTTTGTTTTTTTTTGCATTTTTTTGTGTTTTTTTTGCATTTTTTTTGCCTTTATTTTTTGTTTTTTTTTGCATTTTTTTGTTTTTTTTTGCATTTTTTTGCATTTGTTTGGTGTTTTTTTGCATTTTTTGTGTTTTTTTTTTGCATTATTTTGTGTTTTTTGAGTTTTTTTTTTGCATTTTTTTTGTGTTTTTTTTGCATTTTTTTATGTTTTTTTGCATTTTTTTTTGGTTTTTTTTGCATTTTTTTGTGGTTTTTTTTTGCATTTTTTTGTGTTTTTATTGCATTTTTTTGTGTTTTTTTGCATTTTTTTTGGTTTTTTTTTGCATTTTTTTGTGTTTTTTTTGCATTTTTTTGCATTTTTTTTGTTTTTTTTTGCATTTTTTTTTGCTTTTTTTTGCATTTTTTTGAGGTTTTTTTTGCATTTTTTTTGCATTTTTTTGTGTTTTTTTGCATTTTTTTGTTTTTTTTTACATTTTTTTTGTGTTTTTTTGCATTTTTTTGTGTTTTTTTTTGCATTTTGTTTTGCATTTTTTTTGCATTTTTTTGTTTTTTTTGCATTTTTTTTGCCTTTATTTTTTTTTTTTTTTTTGCATTTTTTTTGGATTTTTTTGCATTTTTTTTTTTTTTTTTTTTTGTGTTTTTTTTTTGTGTTTTTTTTTGCATTTTTTTGTGTTTTTTTTGCATTTTTTTTTTGCATTGTTTTGCATTTTTTTGCATTTTTTTTGTGTTTTTTTTTTTTTTTTTTTTGCATTTTTTGTGTTTTTTTTTGCATTTTTTTTTTTGCATTTTTTTTTTGCATTGTTTTGCATTTCTTTTGCATTTTTTTGCATTTTTTTTGCATTTTTTTTGCATTTTTTTGTGTGTTTTTTTGCATTTTTTTTTTTGCATTTTTTTTATGTTTTTTGCATTTTTTTGCATTTTTTTGTGTTTTTTTTTTTTTTTGGCATTTTTTGTGTGTTTTTTTGTGTTTTTTTTGCATTTTTTTTTTTTGCATTTTTTTTATGTTTTTTTGCATTTTTTTGCATTTTTTTTTTGCTTTTTTTTGTGGGGTTTTTTTGCATTTTTTGTGTTTTTTTTTTTTGCATTTTTTGTGTTTTTTTGCATTTTTTTTGCATATTTTTTTGCATTTTTTTTGCATTTTTTTTTGCTTTTTTTGTGGGTTTTTTTTTTGCATTTTTTGTTTTTTTGCATTTTTTTGTGTTTTTTTTGCATTTATTTTGTGTTTTTTTGCATTTTTTGTGTTTTTTTTTTGCATTATTTTGTGTTTTTTGAGTTTTTTTTTGCATTTTTTTTGTGTTTTTTTTGCATTTTTTTTATGTTTTTTTGCATTTTTTTTTTGTTTTTTTTTTGCATTTTTTTGTGTTTTTTTTTTTGCATTTTTTTGTGTTTTTTTTGCATTTTTTGTGTTTTTTTGCATTTTTTTTGTTTTTTTTTTGCATTTTTTTGTGTTTTTTTTTGCATTTTTTTGCCTTTATTTTTTGTTTTTTTTTTTGCATTTTTTTGTGTTTTTTTTGCATTTTTTTTTTGCATTTTTTTTCCTTTTTTTTGCATTTTGTTTTGCATTTTTTAGCATTTTTTTTTGCATTTTTTGTGTTTTTTTTGTATTTTTTGTGTTTTTTTTGCATTTTTTTTGTTTTTTTTGCATTTTTTTGTTTTTTTGCATTTTTTTGTTTTTTTTTGCATTTTTTTGCATTTGTTTTGTGTTTTTTTGCATTTTTTGTGTTTTTTTTTTGCATTATTTTGTGTTTTTTGAGGTTTTTTTTTGCATTTTTTTTGTGTTTTTTTTGCATTTTTTTATGTTTTTTTGCATTTTTTTTTGTTTTTTTTTGCATTTTTTTGTGGGTTTTTTTTGCATTTTTTTGTGTTTTTATTGCATTTTTTTGTGTTTTTTTGCATTTTTTTTGGTTTTTTTTTGCATTTTTTTGTGTTTTTTTTGCATTTTTTTTGCATTTTTTTGTGTTTTTTTTTGCATTTTTTTTGCTTTTTTTGCATTTTTTTGAGGTTTTTTTTGCATTTTTTTTGCATTTTTTTGGATTTTTTTGCATTTTTTTGTGTTTTTTTGCATTTTTTTGTTTTTTTTTTTACATTTTTTTGCATTTTTTTTGCATTTTTTTGTGTTTTTTTTTGCATTTTTTTGCATTTTGTTTTGCATTTTTTTTGCATTTTTTTGCATTTTGTTTTGCATTTTTTTTGCATTTTTTTGTGTTTTTTTTGCATTTTTTTTGCTTTTTTTTTGCATTTTTTTGTTTTTTTTGCATTTTTTTTGCCTTTATTATTTTTTTTTTTTTTGCATTTTTTTTTTTTTTTTTTGAATTTTTTGTGTTTTTTTTTTGCATTTTTTTTTTTTTTGCATTTTTTTTTTTGCATTGTTTTGCATTTCTTTTGCATTTTTTTTGCATTTTTTTTGCATTTTTTTTGCATTTTTTTGTGTGTTTTTTTGCATTTTTTTTTTTGCATTTTTTTTATGTTTTTTTGCATTTATTTGCATTTTTTTGCATTTTTTTGTGTTTTTTTTTTTTGGCATTTTTTGTGTGTTTTTTTGTGTTTTTTTTGCATTTTTTTTTTTGCATTTTTTTTATGTTTTTTTGCATTTTTTTGCATTTTTTTTTTGCTTTTTTTGTGGGGTTTTTTTGCATTTTTTGTGGGGTTTTTTTTGCATTTTTTGTGTTTTTTTGCATTTTTTTTGCATATTTTTTTGCATTTTTTTTGCATTTTTTTTTGCTTTTTTTGTGGGTTTTTTTTGCATTTTTTGTGTTTTTTTGCATTTTTTGTGTTTTTTTTGCATTTATTTTGTGTTTTTTTGCATTTTTTGTGTTTTTTTTTTGCATTATTTTGTGTTTTTTGAGTTTTTTTTTGCATTTTTTTTGTGTTTTTTTTGCATTTTTTTTTTTTTTTTTGCATTTTTTTTTGTTTTTTTTTGCATTTTTTTGTGTTTTTTTTTGCATTTTTTTGTGTTTTTTTTGCATTTTTTTGTGTTTTTTTGCATTTTTTTTGTTTTTTTTTTGCATTTTTTTGTGGTTTTTTTGCATTTTTTTGCATTTTTTGTTTTTTTTTTGCATTTTTTTTGTGTTTTTTTTGCATTTTTTTTGTGGTTTTTTTTGCATTTTTTTTCCTTTTTTTTGCATTTTTTTGGATTTTTTTGCATTTTTTTGTTTTTTTGCATTTTTTTGTTTTTTTTTGCATTTTTTTGTGTTTTTTTGCATTTTTTTGTGTTTTTTTTGCATTTTTTTGCATTTTGTTTTGCATTTTTTAGCATTTTTTTTGCTTTTTTTTTTGCATTTTTTTTTTTTTTTTGCATTTTTTTTGCCTTTATTTTTTTTTTTTTTTTTTGCATTTTTTTGTGTTTTTTTTGCATTTTTTTTGTTTTTTTTGCATTTTTTTTGCTTTTTTTTTTGCTTTTTTTGTGGGGTTTTTTTGCATTTTTTTTGCATTTTTTTTGGATTTTTTTGCATTTTTTTGTGTTTTTTTTTGCATTTTTTTGCCTTTATTTTTTGTTTTTTTTTTTGCATTTTTTTGTGTTTTTTTTGCATTTTTTTTTGCATTTTTTTTCCTTTTTTTTGCATTTTGTTTTGCATTTTTTAGCATTTTTTTTTGCATTTTTTGTGTTTTTTTTGTATTTTTTGTGTTTTTTTTGCATTTTTTTTGTTTTTTTTGCATTTTTTTGTTTTTTTGCATTTTTTTGTTTTTTTTTGCATTTTTTTGCATTTGTTTTGTGTTTTTTTGCATTTTTTGTGTTTTTTTTTTGCATTATTTTGTGTTTTTTGAGGTTTTTTTTGCATTTTTTTTGTGTTTTTTTTGCATTTTTTTATGTTTTTTTGCATTTTTTTTTGTTTTTTTTTGCATTTTTTTGTGGTTTTTTTTTGCATTTTTTTGTGTTTTTATTGCATTTTTTTGTGTTTTTTTGCATTTTTTTTGGTTTTTTTTTGCATTTTTTTGTGTTTTTTTTGCATTTTTTTTGCATTTTTTTGTGTTTTTTTTTGCATTTTTTTTGCTTTTTTTGCATTTTTTTGAGGTTTTTTTTGCATTTTTTTTGCATTTTTTTGGATTTTTTTGCATTTTTTTGTGTTTTTTTGCATTTTTTTGTTTTTTTTTTTACATTTTTTTGCATTTTTTTTGCATTTTTTTGTGTTTTTTTTTGCATTTTTTTGCATTTTGTTTTGCATTTTTTTTGCATTTTTTTGCATTTTGTTTTGCATTTTTTTTGCATTTTTTTGTGTTTTTTTTGCATTTTTTTTGCTTTTTTTTTGCATTTTTTTGTTTTTTTTGCATTTTTTTTGCCTTTATTATTTTTTTTTTTTTTGCATTTTTTTTTTTTTTTTTTGAATTTTTTGTGTTTTTTTTTTGCATTTTTTTTTTTTTTGCATTTTTTTTTTTGCATTGTTTTGCATTTCTTTTGCATTTTTTTTGCATTTTTTTTGCATTTTTTTTGCATTTTTTTGTGTGTTTTTTTGCATTTTTTTTTTTGCATTTTTTTTATGTTTTTTTGCATTTATTTGCATTTTTTTGCATTTTTTTGTGTTTTTTTTTTTTGGCATTTTTTGTGTGTTTTTTTGTGTTTTTTTTGCATTTTTTTTTTTGCATTTTTTTTATGTTTTTTTGCATTTTTTTGCATTTTTTTTTTGCTTTTTTTGTGGGGTTTTTTTGCATTTTTTGTGGGTTTTTTTTTGCATTTTTTGTGTTTTTTTGCATTTTTTTTGCATATTTTTTTGCATTTTTTTTGCATTTTTTTTTGCTTTTTTTGTGGGTTTTTTTTGCATTTTTTGTGTTTTTTTGCATTTTTTGTGTTTTTTTTGCATTTATTTTGTGTTTTTTTGCATTTTTTGTGTTTTTTTTTTGCATTATTTTGTGTTTTTTGAGGTTTTTTTTGCATTTTTTTTGTGTTTTTTTTGCATTTTTTTTATGTTTTTTTGCATTTTTTTTTGTTTTTTTTTGCATTTTTTTGTGTTTTTTTTTGCATTTTTTTGTGTTTTTTTTTGCATTTTTTTGTGTTTTTTTGCATTTTTTTTGTTTTTTTTTTGCATTTTTTTGTGGTTTTTTTGCATTTTTTTGCATTTTTTGTTTTTTTTTTGCATTTTTTTTGTGTTTTTTTTGCATTTTTTTTGTGGTTTTTTTTGCATTTTTTTTCCTTTTTTTTGCATTTTTTTGGATTTTTTTGCATTTTTTTGTTTTTTTGCATTTTTTTGTTTTTTTTTGCATTTTTTTGTGTTTTTTTGCATTTTTTTGTGTTTTTTTTGCATTTTTTTGCATTTTGTTTTGCATTTTTTAGCATTTTTTTTGCTTTTTTTTTTGCATTTTTTTTTTTTTTTTGCATTTTTTTTGCCTTTATTTTTTTTTTTTTTTTTTGCATTTTTTTGTGTTTTTTTTGCATTTTTTTTGTTTTTTTTGCATTTTTTTTGCTTTTTTTTTTGCTTTTTTTGTGGGGTTTTTTTGCATTTTTTTTGCATTTTTTTTGGATTTTTTTGCATTTTTTTTTGATTTTTTTGCATTTTTTTTGTGTTTTTTTTTTTTGTGTTTTTTTTTTGTTTTTTTTTTGCATTTTTTTTTTTTTTTTTTTTGCATTTTTTGTGGGTTTTTTTTGCATTTTTTTTTTTTTTGCATTTTTTTTAATGTTTTTTTTGCATTTTTTGTGTTTTTTTGCATTTTTTTGTTTTTTTTTTGCATTTTTTTTGTGTTTTTTTGCATTTTTTTGCATTTTTTTTTGCATTTTTTTTTGCATTTTTTGTGTTTTTTTGCATTTTTTTTGTGTTTTTTTGTGTTTTTTTGTTTTTTTGTGTTTTTTTTGTTTTTTTGTGTTTTTTTTGTGGTTTTTTTTGCATTTTTTTATGTTTTTTTTGCATTTTTTTTGCATTTTTTTTTTTTGCATTTTTTTTATGTTTTTTTGCATTTTTTTGCATTTTTTTTTTTGCTTTTTTTGTGGGTTTTATTTGCATTTTTTTGTGTTTTTTTTTTTTTTTTTGCATTTTTTGTGTTTTTTTGCATTTTTTTTGCATATTTTTTTGCATTTTTTTTGCATTTTTTTTGCTTTTTTTGTGGGTTTTTTTTTGCATTTTTTGTGTTTTTTTGCATTTTTTTGTGTTTTTTTTGCATTTTTTTGTGTTTTTTTTGTGTTTTTTTTGCATTTATTTTGTGTTTTTTTGCATTTTTTGTTTTTTTTTGCATTTTTTTTGTGTTTTTTTGCATTTTTTTGCATTTTTTTGCATTTTGTTTTGCATTTTTTTGCATTTTTTTTGCATTTTTTGTGTTTTTTTGCATTTTTTTTGTGTTTTTTTGCATTTTTTGCATTTTTTTTGTGTTTTTTAGCATTTTTTTGCATTTTTTTGCATTTTGTTTTGCATTTTTTTGCATTTTTTTTTGCATTTTTTTGTGTTTTTTTAATGTTTTTTTGCATTTTTTTGTGTTTTTTTGCATTTTTTTGTTTTTTTTGCATTTTTTTTGTGTTTTTTTGCATTTTTTTGCATTTTTTTGCATTTTGTTTTGCATTTTTTTGCATTTTTTTTTGCATTTTTTGTGTTTTTTTGCATTTTTTTTGTGTTTTTTTGTTTTTTTGTGTTTTTTTGTTTTTTTGTGTTTTTTTTTTGCATTTTTTTATGTTTTTTTTGCATTTTTTTTGCATTTTTTTTTTTTGCATTTTTTTTATGTTTTTTTGCATTTTTTTGCATTTTTTTTTGCTTTTTTTGTGGGTTTTATTTGCATTTTTTGTGTTTGTTTTTTTTTGCATTTTTTGTGTTTTTTTGCATTTTTTTTTGCATATTTTTTTGCATTTTTTTTGCATTTTTTTTTGCTTTTTTTGTGGGTTTTTTTTTGCATTTTTTGTGTTTTTTTGCATTTTTTTGTGTTTTTTTTTGCATTTTTTTGTTTTTTTTGTGTTTTTTTTGCATTTATTTTGTGTTTTTTTGCATTTTTTGTGTTTTTTTTTTGCATTATTTTGTATGTTTTTTGTGGTTTTTTTTTTGCATTTATTTTTTTTTTTTTGCATTTTTTTGTGGTTTTTTTTTTTGCATTTTTTTGTGTTTTTTTTGCATTTTTTTGTGTTTTTTTGCATTTTTTTTGGTTTTTTTTTGCATTTTTTTGTGTTTTTTTTGCATTTTTTTTGCCTTTATTTTTTGTTTTTTTTTTGCATTTTTTTTGTGGTTTTTTTTGCATTTTTTTTGTTTTTTTGCATTTTTTTTGCATTTTTTTTGGATTTTTTTGCATTTTTTTTTGGATTTTTTTGCATTTTTTTTGTGTTTTTTTTTTTGTGTTTTTTTTTTGTGTTTTTTTTTTGCATTTTTTTGTGTTTTTTTTGTATTTTTTTTTTTTTTTTTTTTCTGCATTTTTTGTGGGTTTTTTTTGCATTTTTTTTTTTTTGCATTTTTTTTAATGTTTTTTTGCATTTTTTTGTGTTTTTTTGCATTTTTTGTTTTTTTGTTTGCATTTTTTTTGTGTTTTTTTTGCATTTTTTTTGCCTTTATTTTTTGTTTTTTTTTTGCATTTTTTTTGTGGTTTTTTTTTGCATTTTTTTTGTTTTTTTGCATTTTTTTTGCATTTTTTTTGGATTTTTTTGCATTTTTTTTTGGATTTTTTTGCATTTTTTTTGTGTTTTTTTTTTTTTGTGTTTTTTTTTGTGTTTTTTTTTTGCATTTTTTTGTGTTTTTTTTGTATTTTTTTTTTTTTTTTTTTCTGCATTTTTTGTGGGTTTTTTTTGCATTTTTTTTTTTTTGCATTTTTTTTAATGTTTTTTTGCATTTTTTTGTGTTTTTTTGCATTTTTTGTTTTTTTGTTTGCATTTTTTTGTGTTTTTTTGCATTTTTTTGCATTTTTTTGCATTTTGTTTTGCATTTTTTTGCATTTTTTTTGCATTTTTTGTGTTTTTTTGCATTTTTTTTTTTTTGCATTTTTTTTAATGTTTTTTTGCATTTTTTTGTGTTTTTTTGCATTTTTTGTTTTTTTGTTTGCATTTTTTTGTGTTTTTTTGCATTTTTTTGCATTTTTTTGCATTTTGTTTTGCATTTTTTTGCATTTTTTTTGCATTTTTTGTGTTTTTTTGCATTTTTTTGTGTTTTTTTGTGTTTTTTTGTTTTTTTGTGTTTTTTTGTGTTTTTTGTGTTTTTTTTGTGGGGTTTTTTTGCATTTTTTTATGTTTTTTTTGCATTTTTTTTGCATTTTTTTTTTTTGCATTTTTTTTTTGCTTTTTTTGTGGGTTTTATTTGCATTTTTTTGTGTTTTTTTTTTTTGCATTTTTTGTGTTTTTTTGCATTTTTTTTGCATATTTTTTTGCATTTTTTTTGCATTTTTTTTTGCTTTTTTTGTGGGGTTTTTTTGCATTTTTTGTGTTTTTTTGCATTTTTTTTTGTGTTTTTTTTTGCATTTTTTTGTGTTTTTTTTGTGTTTTTTTTGCATTTATTTTGTGTTTTTTTGCATTTTTTGTGTTTTTTTTTTGCATTATTTTGTATGTTTTTTGTGGTTTTTTTTTTGCATTTTTTATTTTTTTTTTTTTTTGCATTTTTTAGCATTTTTTTTTTGCATTTTTTGTGGTTTTTTTGCATTTTTTTTGTTTTTTTTGCATTTTTTTATGTTTTTTTGCATTTTTTTTTGTTTTTTTTTGCATTTTTTTGTGGTTTTTTTTTTTTGCATTTTTTTGTGTTTTTTTTGCATTTTTTTGTGTTTTTTTGCATTTTTTTGTGTTTTTTTTGCATTTTTTTTGCCTTTATTTTTTGTTTTTTTTTTTTGCATTTTTTGTGTTTTTTTTGCCTTTATTTTTTGTTTTTTTTTGCATTTTTTTGTTTTTTTGCATTTTTTTGTTTTTTTTTTGCATTTTTTTGCATTTTTTTGTTTTTTTGCATTTTTTTGTTTTTTTTTGCATTTTTTTGTGTTTTTTTTGCATTTTTTTTGCTTTTTTTTTTGCATTTTTTTGTGGGTTTTTTTTTGCATTTTTTTTTGCATTTTTTTTGGATTTTTTTGCATTTTTTTTGGATTTTTTTGCATTTTTTTTTTTTTTTTTTTTTGCATTTTTTGTGGGTTTTTTTTGCATTTTTTTTTTTTTGCATTTTTTTTAATGTTTTTTTTGCATTTTTTGTGTTTTTTTTTTTTTTTTTTTTTGCATTTTTTTTTTTTTTTTTTTGCATTTTTTGTGGGTTTTTTTTGCATTTTTTTTTTTTTTGCATTTTTTTTAATGTTTTTTTTTGCATTTTTTGTGTTTTTTTGCATTTTTTTGTTTTTTTTTTGCATTTTTTTTTGTGTTTTTTTGCATTTTTTTGCATTTTTTTTGCATTTTTTGTGTTTTTTTGCATTTTTTTGTGTTTTTTTGTGTTTTTTTTGTTTTTTTGTGTTTTTTTTGTGGGTTTTTTTGCATTTTTTTATGTTTTTTTTGCATTTTTTTTGCATTTTTTTTTTTTGCATTTTTTTTATATTTTTTTGCATTTTTTTTGCATTTTTTTTGCTTTTTTTGTGGGTTTTTTTTTGCATTTTTTGTGTTTTTTTGCATTTTTTTGTGTTTTTTTTGCATTTTTTTGTTTTTTTTGTGTTTTTTTTGCATTTATTTTGTGTTTTTTTGCATTTTTTGTTTTTTTTTTTGCATTTTTTTTGTGTTTTTTTGCATTTTTTTTTTGCATTTTTTGTGTTTTTTTGCATTTTTTTTGTGTTTTTTTGCATTTTTTGTTTTTTTTTTTTGCATTTTTTTTGTGTTTTTTAGCATTTTTTTGCATTTTTTTGCATTTTGTTTTGCATTTTTTTGCATTTTTTTTGCATTTTTTTGTGTTTTTTTAATGTTTTTTTTGCATTTTTTTGTGTTTTTTTGCATTTTTTTGTTTTTTTTGCATTTTTTTGTGTTTTTTTGCATTTTTTTGCATTTTTTTGCATTTTGTTTTGCATTTTTTTGCATTTTTTTTTGCATTTTTTGTGTTTTTTTGCATTTTTTTTGTGTTTTTTTGTGTTTTTTAGTTTTTTTGTGTTTTTTTGTGTTTTTTTTGTGTTTTTTTTTTTGCATTTTTTTATGTTTTTTTTGCATTTTTTTTGCATTTTTTTTTTTTTGCATTTTTTTTATGTTTTTTTGCATTTTTTTGCATTTTTTTTTGCTTTTTTTGTGGGTTTTATTTGCATTTTTTGTGTTTTTTTTTTTTGCATTTTTTGTGTTTTTTTGCATTTTTTTTGCATATTTTTTTGCATTTTTTTTGCATTTTTTTTTGCTTTTTTTGTGGGTTTTTTTTGCATTTTTTGTGTTTTTTTGCATTTTTTTGTGTTTTTTTTGCATTTTTTTGTTTTTTTTGTGTTTTTTTTTGCATTTATTTTGTGTTTTTTTGCATTTTTTGTGTTTTTTTTTTTGCATTATTTTGTATGTTTTTTGTGTTTTTTTTTTGCATTTTTTTTTGTTTTTTTTTGCATTTTTTTGTGGTTTTTTTTTTTGCATTTTTTTGTGTTTTTTTTGCATTTTTTTGTGTTTTTTTGCATTTTTTTTGGTTTTTTTTTGCATTTTTTTTGCATTTTTTTTGGATTTTTTTGCATTTTTTTTTGTATTTTTTTGCATTTTTTTGTGTTTTTTTGCATTTTTTTTTTTTTTTTTTGCATTTTTTTGTGTTTTTTTTGCATTTTTTTTGGGTTTTTTTGCATTTTTTTTGGGTTTTTTTGCATTTTTTTGTGTTTTTTTTGCATTTTTTTTGCCTTTATTTTTTGTTTTTTTTTTTGCATTTTTTGTGTTTTTTTTGCATTTTTTTTTTTTTTTTTTTTTTTTTTTGCATTTTTTTGTTTTTTTGCATTTTTTTTTTTTTTTTGCATTTTTTTGTGTTTTTTTGCATTTTTTTGTGTTTTTTTTGCATTTTTTTGGGGGTTTTTTTGCATTTTTTTGGGGTTTTTTTGCATTTTTTTGTGTTTTTTTTGCATTTTTTTTGCCTTTATTTTTTGTTTTTTTTTTGCATTTTTTTTGTGTTTTTTTTGCATTTTTTGTGTTTTTTTTTTTTTGCATTTTTTTTGCTTTTTTTTGCATTTTTTTGAGGGGTTTTTTTGCATTTTTTTTTGCATTTTTTTGGATTTTTTTTGCATTTTTTTGTGTTTTTTTGCATTTATTTTGCATTTTGTTTTGCATTTTTTTGTGTTTTTTTTTGTGTTTTTTTGCATTTTTTTGCATTTTTTTTGCATTTTTTTGCATTTTTTTTGCATTTTTTTTTTTTTTTTTTGCATTTTTTGTGGTTTTTTTTTGCATTTTTTTTTTTTTGCATTTTTTTTAATGTTTTTTTTGCATTTTTTTGTGTTTTTTTGCATTTTTTTGTTTTTTTTTGCATTTTTTTTGTGTTTTTTTGCATTTTTTTGCATTTTTTTGCATTTTTTTGCATTTTGTTTAGCATTTTTTTGCATTTTTTTTTGCATTTTTTGTGTTTTTTTGCATTTTTTTTGTGTTTTTTTGTTTTTTTGTGTTTTTTTTGTTTTTTTTGTTTTTTTTGTGGTTTTTTTTTGCATTTTTTTATGTTTTTTTTGCATTTTTTTTGCATTTTTTTTTTTGCATTTTTTTTATGTTTTTTTGCATTTTTTTTGCATTTTTTTTTGCTTTTTTTGTGGGTTTTATTTGCATTTTTTTGTGATTTTTTTTTTTGCATTTTTTGTGTTTTTTTGCATTTTTTTTGCATATTTTTTTGCATTTTTTTTGCATTTTTTTTTGCTTTTTTGTGGGTTTTTTTTTTTGCATTTTTTGTGTTTTTTGCATTTTTTTGTGTTTTTTTTGCATTTTTTTGTGTTTTTTTTGTGTTTTTTTGCATTTATTTTGTGTTTTTTTTTTGCATTTTTTAGCATTTTTTTTTTGCATTTTTTGTGTTTTTTTTGCATTTTTTTGTGTTTTTTTTGCATTTTTTTGTGTTTTTTTGCATTTTTTTGGGGGTTTTTTTGCATTTTTTTGTGTTTTTTTTGCATTTTTTTTGCCTTTATTTTTTGTTTTTTTTTTGCATTTTTTTGTGTTTTTTTTGCATTTTTTTGTGTTTTTTGCATTTTTTTTGTTTTTTTTTTGCATTTTTTTGTATTTTTTTTGCATTTTTTTGCCTTTATTTTTTGTTTTTTTTTGCATTTTTTTTGCTTTTTTTGCATTTTTTTGAGGGTTTTTTTTGCATTTTTTTGCATTTTTTTGGATTTTTTTGCATTTTTTTGTGTTTTTTTGCATTTTTTTGTTTTTTTTTGCATTTTTTTTGTGTTTTTTTGCATTTTTTTGTGTTTTTTTTTGCATTTTTTTGCATTTTGTTTTGCATTTTTTTGCATTTTTTTTGCATTTTTTTTGTGTTTTTTTTGCATTTTTTTTGCTTTTTTTTTTGCATTTTTTTGTTTTTTTTGCATTTTTTTTTGCTTTTATTTATTTATTTTTTTTTGCATTTTTTTGTGTTTTTTTTGCATTTTTTTTGTTTTTTTTGCATTTTTTTTGTGTTTTTTTTGCATTTTTTTGTGGGTTTTTTTTGCATTTTTTTTGCATTTTTTTGCATTTTTTTTGCATTTTTTTGTGTTTTTTTTGCATTTTTTTTTTTGCATTTTTTTGCATTTTTTTTTGCATTTTTTTGTTTTGTTTTTTTTGCATTTTTTGTGTTTTTTTGCATTTTTTTGCATTTTGTTTTGCATTTTTTTTGCATTTTTTGTGTTTTTTTGCATTTTTTTTGTGTTTTTTTGTTTTTTTGTGTTTTTTTGTGTTTTTTTTGTGTTTTTTTAATGTTTTTTTTGCATTTTTTTTGCATTTTTTTTTTGCATTTTTTTGCATTTTTTTATTTGCATTTTTTTGTTATTTTTTTGCATTTTTTGCGTTTTTTTTTGTGTTTTTTTGTGTTTTTTAGCATTTTTTTGTGTTTTTTTTTGCATTTTTTTGTGTTTTTTTTGCATTTTTTTGTTTTGTTTTTTTTTGCATTTTTTGTGTTTTTTTGCATTTTTTTTGTTTTTTTTTGCATTTTTTTGTGTTTTTTTTGCGTTTTTTTTTGCATTTATTTTGTGTTTTTTTGCATTTTTTGTGTTTTTTTTTTTTGCATTATTTTGTGTGTTTTTTGCATTTTTTAGCATTTTTTTTTTGCATTTTTTGTGTTTTTTTTTTGCATTTTTTTGTTTTTTTTTGCATTTTTTTTTGCATTTTTTTTGCCTTTATTTTGTTTTTTTTTTTTGCATTTTTTTGTGTTTTTTTTGCATTTTTTTTTTTTTTTTTTTTTTGCATTTTTTTTGCTTTTTTTGCATTTTTTTGAGGTTTTTTTTTGCATTTTTTTTTGCATTGTTTTGGATTTTTTTGCATTTTTTTGTGTTTTTTTGCATTTATTTTGCATTTTGTTTTGCATTTTTTGTGTTTTTTTGTGTTTTTTTGTTTTTTTTGCATTTTTTTGTTTTTTTTTTACATTTTTGTGTTTTTTTTGCATTTTTTTGCCTTTATTTTTTGTTTTTTTTTTTTGCATTTTTTTGTGTTTTTTTGCATTTTTTGTGTTTTTTTTGCATTTTTTTGTGTTTTTTTTTGCATTTTTTTTTTTTTGCATTTTTTTTAATGGTTTTTTGCATTTTTTTGCATTTTTTTTGCATTTTTTTGTGTTTTTTTTTGCATTTTTTGTGTTTTTTTTTTTGCATTATTTTTTTTTTGCATTTTTTTTAATGTTTTTTTGCATTTTTTTGCATTTTTTTGCATTTTTTTGTGTTTTTTGCATTTTTTGTGTTTTTTTGCATTTTTTTGTGTTTTTTTTGCATTTTTTTGTGTTTTTTTGCATTTTTTTTGGTTTTTTTTTGCATTTTTTTGTGTTTTTTTTGCATTTTTTTTGCCTTTATTTTTTGTTTTTTTTTTTTGCATTTTTTTTGTGTTTTTTTTGCATTTTTTGTGGTTTTTTTTTTTTTGCATTTTTTTTGCTTTTTTTTGCATTTTTTTGAGGGTTTTTTTTGCATTTTTTTTTGCATTTTTTTGGATTTTTTTTGCATTTTTTTGTGTTTTTTTGCATTTATTTTGCATTTTGTTTTGCATTTTTTTGTGTGTTTTTTTGTTTTTTTTGCATTTTTTTGCATTTTTTTTTGCATTTTTTTTTTTTTTTTTTTTGCATTTTTTGTGTTTTTTTTGCATTTTTTTTTTTTTGCATTTTTTTTTAATGTTTTTTTTGCATTTTTTTGTGTTTTTTTGCATTTTTTTGTTTTTTTTTGCATTTTTTTGCATTTTTTTGCATTTTGTTTTGTGTTTTTTTGCATTTTTTTGTGTTTTTTTTGTTTTTTTGTGTTTTTTTTGTGGGTTTTTTTTGCATTTTTTTATGTTTTTTTTGCATTTTTTTGCATTTTTTTTTTTTGCATTTTTTTTATGTTTTTTTGCATTTTTTTTTGCATTTTTTTTTTGCTTTTTTTGTGGGTTTTATTTGCATTTTTTTGTGATTTTTTTTTTTGCATTTTTTGTGTTTTTTTGCATTTTTTTTGCATTTTTTTTTGCATTTTTTTTGCATTTTTTTTTGCTTTTTTTGTGGGTTTTTTTTTTGCATTTGTTGTGTTTTTTTGCATTTTTTTGTGTTTTTTTTTGCATTTTTTTGTGTTTTTTTGTGTTTTTTTTGCATTTATTTTGTGTTTTTTTGCATTTTTTGTGGGGTTTTTTTGCATTATTTTGTATGTTTTTTGTGTTTTTTTTTGCATTTTTTTTGTGTTTTTTTTTTTGCATTTTTTAGCATTTTTTTTTTGCATTTTTTGTGTTTTCTTTGCATTTTTTTGTGTTTTTTTTGCATTTTTTTTGTGTTTTTTTGCATTTTTTTTGGGTTTTTTTTGCATTTTTTTGCGTTTTTTTTGCATTTTTTTTGCCTTTATTTTTTGTTTTTTTTTTGCATTTTTTTGTGTTTTTTTTTGCATTTTTTTGGGTTTTTTTTTTGCATTTTTTTGTGTTTTTTTTGCATTTTTTTTGCCTTTATTTTTTGTTTTTTTTTTGCATTTTTTGTGGTTTTTTTTGCATTTTTTTTGTGTTTTTTTTTGCATTTTTTTTGCTTTTTTTGCATTTTTTTGAGGGTTTTTTTTGCATTTTTTTGCATTTTTTTGGATTTTTTTGCATTTTTTTGTGTTTTTTTTTGCATTTTTTTGCATTTTGTTTTGCATTTTTTTGCATTTTTTTTGCATTTTTTTGTGTTTTTTTTGCATTTTTTTTGCTTTTTTTTTTTGCATTTTTTTGTTTTTTTTGCATTTTTTTTGCTTTTATTTATTTATTTATTTTTGCATTTTTTTGTGTTTTTTTTGCATTTTTTTTGTTTTTTTTTGCATTTTTTTGTGGGTTTTTTTGCATTTTTTTTGCATTTTTTTGCATTTTTTTTGTGTTTTTTATTTTTTTGTGTTTTTTTTTTGTTTTTTTTTGCATTTTTTTTTTTTGCATTTTTTTGTGTTTTTTTTGCATTTTTTTTTTGCATTTTTTTTGCATTTTTTTGTTTTGTTTTTTTTTGCATTTTTTTGTGTTTTTTTGCATTTTTTTGTTTTTTTTTTTGCATTTTTTTGTGTTTTTCTGCATTTTTTTTGTGTTTTTTTGCATTTTTTTGTGTTTTTTTTTGCATTTTTTTTTTTTTTGCATTTTTTTTAATGGTTTTTTGCATTTTTTTGTGTTTTTTTGCATTTTTTTTTTTTTTTTGCATTTTTTTGCATTTTTTTTTGCATTTTTTGTGTTTTTTTTTTGCATTATTTTTTTTTTGCATTTTTTTTAATGTTTTTTTGCATTTTTTTGCATTTTTTTGCATTTTTTTGTTTTTTTTGCATTTTTTTTGTGTTTTTTTGCATTTTTTTGTGTTTTTTTTGCATTTTTTTGTGTTTTTTTGCATTTTTTTGTTTTTTTTTTGCATTTTTTTGTGTTTTTTTTGCATTTTTTTTGCCTTTATTTTTTGTTTTTTTTTTGCATTTTTTTTGTGTTTTTTTTTGCATTTTTTGTGGTTTTTTTTTTTGCATTTTTTTTTGCTTTTTTTTGCATTTTTTTGAGGGTTTTTTTTGCATTTTTTTTTGCATTTTTTTGGATTTTTTTTGCATTTTTTTGTGTGTTTTTTTGTTTTTTTTGCATTTTTTTGCATTTTTTTTTGCATTTTTTTTTTTTTTTTTTTGCATTTTTTGTGGGGTTTTTTTGCATTTTTTTTTTTTTGCATTTTTTTTAATGTTTTTTTGCATTTTTTTGTGTTTTTTTGCATTTTTTTGTTTTTTTTGCATTTTTTTGCATTTTTTTTGCATTTTTTTGCATTTTGTTTTGCATTTTTTTGCATTTTTTTTTGCATTTTTTTGTGTTTTTTTTGCATTTTTTTGTGTTTTTTTGTTTTTTTGTGTTTTTTTTGTTTTTTTGTGTTTTTTTTGTGGTTTTTTTTTGCATTTTTTATGTTTTTTTTGCATTTTTTTGCATTTTTTTTTTTTGCATTTTTTTTATGTTTTTTTGCATTTTTTTTGCATTTTTTTTTTTGCTTTTTTTGTGGGTTTTATTTGCATTTTTTTGTGATTTTTTTTTTTGCATTTTTTGTGTTTTTTTGCATTTTTTTTGCATATTTTTTTGCATTTTTTTTGCATTTTTTTTTGCTTTTTTTGTGGTTTTTTTTTTTGCATTTTTTGTGTTTTTTTGCATTTTTTTGTGTTTTTTTTTGCATTTTTTTGTGTTTTTTTTGTGTTTTTTTTGCATTTATTTTGTGTTTTTTTGCATTTTTTGTGTTTTTTTGCATTTTTTTGTGTTTTTTTTTGCATTATTTTGTATGTTTTTTTTGCATTTTTTTGTGTTTTTTTGCATTTTTTTGGGGGTTTTTTTGCATTTTTTTGTGTTTTTTTTTGCATTTTTTTTGCCTTTATTTTTTGTTTTGTTTTTGCATTTTTTTGTGGTTTTTTTTGTGTTTTTTTTGCATTTTTTTTGCTTTTTTTTGCATTTTTTTGAGGGTTTTTTTTGCATTTTTTTTTGCATTTTTTTGGATTTTTTTGCATTTTTTTGTGTTTTTTTGCATTTTTTTGTTTTTTTTTGCATTTTTTTGTGTTTTTTTGCATTTTTTTGTGTTTTTTTTTGCATTTTTTTGCATTTTGTTTTGCATTTTTTTGCATTTTTTTTGCATTTTTTTGTGTTTTTTTTGCATTTTTTTGCTTTTTTTTTTGCATTTTTTTGTTTTTTTTGCATTTTTTTTGCTTTTATTTATTTATTTATTTTTGCATTTTTTTGTGTTTTTTTTGCATTTTTTTTGTTTTTTTTGCATTTTTTTTGTGTTTTTTTTGCATTTTTTTGTGTTTTTTTTTTGTTTTTTTTTGCATTTTTTTTTTTTTGCATTTTTTTGTGTTTTTTTTTGCATTTTTTTTTTGCATTTTTTTGTTTTGTTTTTTTTGCATTTTTTGTTTTTTTTTGCATTTTTTTTTTTTTTGCATTTTTTTTTAATGTTTTTTTTGCATTTTTTTGCATTTTTTTGTTTTTTTTTTTTGCATTTTTTTGTGTTTTTTTGCATTTTTTTGCATTTTGTTTTGCATTTTTTTTGCATTTTTTGTGTTTTTTTGCATTTTTTTGTGTTTTTTTGTGTTTTTTTGTTTTTTTGTGTTTTTTTTTGTGTTTTTTTATGTTTTTTTTGCATTTTTTTTGCATTTTTTTTTGCATTTTTTTGCATTTTTTTATTTGCATTTTTTTGCATTTTTTTGCGTTTTTTTTTTGTTTTTTTTTTTGTGTTTTTTAGCATTTTTTTGTAGTTTTTTTTGCATTTTTTTGTTTTTTTTGCATTTTTTTGTTTTTTTTTGCATTTTTTTTTGTTTTTTTTGCATTTTTTTGTGTTTTTCTTGCATTTTTTTGCATTTTGTTTTGCATTTTTTTAGCATTTTTTTTTGCATTTTTTTGTGTTTTTTGTTTTTTTTGCATTTTTTTGTGTTTTTTTTTTTGCATTTTTTGTGTTTTTTTGCATTTTTTTTTGCATATTTTTTAGCTTTTTTTGTGGGGTTTTTTTTTTGCATTTTTTGTGTTTTTTTGCATTTTTTTTGTTTGTTTTTTTTGCTTTTTTTTGTGTTTTTTTTGTGTTTTTTTTGCATTTTTTGTGTTTTTTTTTTGCATTATTTTGTATGTTTTTTGTGGTTTTTTTTGCATTTTTTTTGTGTTTTTTTGTGTTTTTTTTGCATTTTTTTGTGTTTTTTTGCATTTTTTTGGGTTTTTTTTTGCATTTTTTGTGGTTTTTTTGCATTTTTTTGTGGTTTTTTTTTTGCATTTTTTTGTCTTTTTTTGCATTTTTTTGTGTTTTTTTGCATTTTTTTGGGGGTTTTTTTGCATTTTTTTGTTTTTTTTTGCATTTTTTTTGCCTTTATTTTTAGTTTTTTTTTTTACATTTTTTTGTGTTTTTTTTGCATTTTTTTTGTTTTTTTTTTGCATTTTTTTTGCTTTTTTTTGCATTTTTTTGAGGGTTTTTTTTTGCATTTTTTTTGCATTTTTTTGGATTTTTTTGCATTTTTTTGTGTTTTTTTGCATTTTTTTGTTTTTTTTTGCATTTTTTTTGTGTATTTTGCATTTTTTTGTTTTTTTTGCATTTTTTTGCATTTTGTTTTGCATTTTTTTGCATTTTTTTTGCATTTTTTTGTGTTTTTTTTGCATTTTTTTTGCTTTTCTTTTTGCATTTTTTTGTTTTTTTTGCATTTTTTTGTGTTTTTTTTGCATTTTTTTTGGATTTTTTTGCATTTTTTTTGTGTTTTTTATTTTTTTGTGTTTTTTTTTTTTGTTTTTTTTTGCATTTTTTTTTTTTTTGCATTTTTTTTTTTTGCATTGTTTTGCATTTTTTTGCATTTTTTTTTGCATTTTTTTGTTTTGTTTTTTTGCATTTTTTGTTTTTTTTGCATTTTTTTTTTTTGGATTTTTTTTAATGTTTTTTTTGCATTTTTTTGTGTTTTTTTGCATTTTTTTGTTTTTTTTTTGCATTTTTTTTGTGTTTTTTGCATTTTTTTGTGTTTTTTTTGCATTTTTTTGCATTTTGTTTTGCATTTTTTTTGCATTTTTTGTGTTTTTTTGCATTTTTTTTGTTTTTTTGTGTTTTTTTGTTTTTTTGTGTTTTTTTGTGTTTTTTTTGTTTTTTTTTTTGCATTTTTTTGTTTTTTTTGCATTTTTTTGAATTTTGTTTTGCATTTTTTTTGCATTTTTTTTTGCATTTTTTTGTGTGTTTTTTGTTTTTTTTGCATTTTTTTGTGTTTTTTTTTTTGCATTTTTTTGCATTTTTTTTGCATTTCTTTTTTTTTTTTGCATTTTTTTGCATTTTGTTTTGCATTTTTTTTGCATTTTTTTTTGCATTTTTTTGTTTTTTTTTTGTGTTTTTTTTGCATTTTTTTGTGTTTTTTTTTGCATTTTTTTGTTTTTTTGCATTTTTGTGTTTTTTTTGCATTTTTTTTTTTTGCATTGTTTTGCATTTCTTTTGCATTTTTTTGCATTTTTTTGTGTTTTTTTTTTTGCATTTTTTGTGTTTTTTTGCATTTTTTTTGCATATTTTTTTGCATTTCTTTTGCATTTTTTTTTGCTTTTTTTGTGGGGTTATTTTGCATTTTTTGTGTTTTTTTGCATTTTTTTTGGTTTTTTTTGCATTTTTTTGTGTTTTTTTGTGTTTTTTTTGCATTTATTTTGTGTTTTTTTGCATTTTTTGTGTTTTTTTTTTTTTGCATTATTTTGTGTGTTTTTTGCATTTTTTAGCATTTTTTTTTGCATTTTTTGTGTATTTTTTTTGCATTTTTTTGTTTGTTTTTTTTGCATTTTTTGTGTTTCTTTTTGCATTATTTTTTTTTGCATTTTTTTTAATGTTTTTTTGCATTTTTTTGTGTTTTTTTGCATTTTTTTGTGTTTTTTTTGCATTTTTTTTTTGCATTGTTTTGCATTTCTTTTGCATTTTTTGCATTTTTTTTGCATTTTTTTGTGTTTTTTTTTGTTGCATTTTTTGTGTTTTTTTGCATTTTTTTTGCATATTTTTTTGCATTTCTTTTGCATTTTTTTTGCTTTTTTGTGGGGTTATTTTGCATTTTTTGTGTTTTTTTGCATTTATTTTGTGTTTTTTTTGCATTTTTTGTGTTTTTTTTTTTTGCATTATTTTGTGTGTTTTTTGCATTTTTTAGCATTTTTTTTTTGCATTTTTTGTGTTTTTTTTTTTGCATTTTTTTGTTTTTTTTTTGCATTTTTTTTGCATTTTTTTTGCCTTTATTTTGTGTTTTTTTTTTGCATTTTTTGTGTTTTTTTTGTGTTTTTTTGTGTTTTTTTTGCATTTTTTTTTTTGCATTGTTTTGCATTTTTTTTGCATTTTTTTGCATTTTTTTTTTGCATTTTTTTGTTGTTTTTTTTTTGCATTTTTTGTGGGGTTTTTTGCATTTTTTTTTGTTGCATTTTTTTAATGTTTTTTTGCATTTTTTTGCGTTTTTTTGCATTTTTTTGTTTTTTTTTGCATTTTTTTGTGTTTTTTTGCATTTTTTTGTGTTTTTTTTGCATTTTTTTGTGTTTTTTTGCATTTTTTTTGATTTTTTTTTGCATTTTTTTGTGTTTTTTTTGCATTTTTTTTGCCTTTATTTTTTGTTTTTTTTTTTGCATTTTTTTTGTGTTTTTTTTTTGCATTTTTTTGAGGGGTTTTTTTGCATTTTTTTTTGCATTTTTTTGGATTTTTTTGCATTTTTTTGTGTTTTTTTGCATTTATTTTGCATTTTGTTTTGCATTTTTTTGTGTGTTTTTTTGTGTTTTTTTTGGTTTTTTTGCATTTTTTTGTTTTTTTTTTTACATTTTTGCATTTTTTTTGCCTTTATTTTTTGTTTTTTTTTTTGCATTTTTTTGTGTTTTTTTTGCATTTTTTTGCATTTTTTTAATGTTTTTTTGCATTTTTTTGTGTTTTTTTGCATTTTTTTTTTTTTTTTTGCATTTTTTTTGTTTTTTTTTGCATTTTTTTGTGTTTTTTTTGCATTTTTTTTGCCTTTATTTTTTGTTTTTTTTTTGCATTTTTTTGTGTTTTTTTTGCATTTTTTTGTGTTTTTTTTTTTGCATTTTTTTTGCTTTTTTGCATTTTTTTGAGGGTTTTTTTTGCATTTTTTTTTTGCATTTTTTTGGATTTTTTTGCATTTTTTTGTGTTTTTTTGCATTTATTTTGCATTTTGTTTTGCATTTTTTTTGTGTGTTTTTTTGTGTTTTTTTGTTTTTTTTGCATTTTTTTGTTTTTTTTTTTACATTTTTGTGTTTTTTTTGCATTTTTTTTGCCTTTATTTTTTGTTTTTTTTTTGCATTTTTTTGTGTTTTTTTGCATTTTTTTGCATTTTTTTTTGTGTTTTTTTGCATTTTTTTGTGTTTTTTTTTTTTGCATTTTTTGTGTTTTTTTGCATTTTTTTGCATTTTTTTTTGTGTTTTTTTGCATTTTTTTGTGTTTTTTTTTTTTTGCATTTTTTGTGTTTTTTTTTTGCATTTTTTTTTTTTTTGCATTTTTTTGGATTTTTTTGCATTTTTATGTGTTTTGTGTTTTTTTTGCATTTTGTTTTGCATTTTTTAGCATTTTTTTTGCATTTTTTTGTGTTTTTTTTGCATTTTTTTTGCCTTTATTTTTTGTTTTTTTTTTTCATTTTTTTTGTGTTTTTTTTGCATTTTTTTGTGTTTTTTTATTTGCATTTTTTTTTGCTTTTTTTGCATTTTTTTGAGGGTTTTTTTTGCATTTTTTTGGATTTTTTTGCATTTTTTTGTGTTTTTTTGCATTTATTTTGCATTTTGTTTTGCATTTTTTTGTGTGTTTTTTTGTGTTATTTTTTTTTTTTTGCATTTTTTTTTTTTTTTTTTTACATTTTTGTGTTTTTTTTGCATTTTTTTTGCCTTTATTTTTTGTTTTTTTTTTGCATTTTTTTGTGTTTTTTTGCATTTTTTTGCATTTTTTTTTGTGTTTTTTTGCATTTTTTTGTGGTTTTTTTTTTGCATTTTTTGTGTTTTTTTTTTGCATTTTTTTTTTTTTTGCATTTTTTTGGATTTTTTTGCATTTTTATGTGTTTTGTGTTTTTTTTGCATTTTGTTTTGCATTTTTTAGCATTTTTTTTGCATTTTTTTGTGTTTTTTTTGCATTTTTTTGTGTTTTTTTTTTTGCATTTTTTGTGGTTTTTTTTTGCATTTTTTTGTGGTTTTTTTTGCATTTTTTGTGTTTTTTTTGCATTATTTTTTTTTGCATTTTTTTGCATTTTTTTGCATTTTTTTTTGCATTTTTTTGCATTTTTTTTTGCTTTTTTTGTGTTTTTTTTTTGCATTTTTTGTGTTTTTTTTGCATTTTTTTTGTGTTTTTTTTTGCATTTTTATGTGTTTTGTGTTTTTTTTGCATTTTGTTTTGCATTTTTTAGCATTTTTTTTGCATTTTTTTGTGTTTTTTTTGCATTTTTTTGTGTTTTTTTTGCATTTTTTGTGGGTTTTTTTTGCATTTTTTTTGTGTTTTTTTGCATTTTTTTTGCATTTTTTTTGCCTTTATTTTGTGTTTTTTATTTGCATTTTTTTGTGGTTTTTTTGCATTTTTTTTGTTTTTTTTATGTTTTTTTGCATTTTTTTTTGCATTTTTTTTGCATTTTTTTGTGTTTTTTTTGCATTTTTTTTGCATTTTTTGTGTTTTTTTGCATTTTTTTTTGCATTGTTTTGCATTTTTTTTTGCATTTTTTTGCATTTTTTTTAATGTTTTTTTGCATTTTTTTGTTTTTTTGCATTTTTTTGTTTTTTTTGCATTTTTTTTGTGTTTTTTTGCATTTTTTTGTGTTTTTTTTGCATTTTTTTGCATTTTGTTTTGCATTTTTTTGCATTTTTTTTGCATTTTTTTTGTGTTTTTTTTGTTTTTTTGTTTTTTTGTGTTTTTTTTTGCATTTTTTTATGTTTTTTATGCATTTTTTTTGCATTTTTTTGCATTTTTTTATTTGCATTTTTTTGTTTTTTTTTTTGCATTTTTTTGCATTTTGTTTTGCTTTTTTTTGCATTTTTTTTGTGTTTTTTTGTGTTTTTTTGCATTTTTTTGTGGTTTTTTTTGCATTTTTTTTTTTTTTTGCATTTTTTTGTTTTTTTTGCATTTTTTTGTGGTTTTTTTTGCATTTTTTTTGCATTTTTTGTGTTTTTTTGCATTTTTTTGTGTTTTTTTTTGCATTTTTTTTGCATTTTTTGTGTTTTTTTGCATTTTTTTTTGCATTGTTTTGCATTTTTTTTTGCATTTTTTTGCATTTTTTTTAATGTTTTTTTGCATTTTTTTGTTTTTTTGCATTTTTTTGTTTTTTTTGCATTTTTTTTGTGTTTTTTTGCATTTTTTTGTGTTTTTTTTGCATTTTTTTGCATTTTGTTTTGCATTTTTTTGCATTTTTTTTGCATTTTTTTTGTGTTTTTTTTGTTTTTTTGTTTTTTTGTGTTTTTTTTTTTGCATTTTTTTATGTTTTTTATGCATTTTTTTTGCATTTTTTTGCATTTTTTTATTTGCATTTTTTTGTTTTTTTTTTTGCATTTTTTTGCATTTTGTTTTGCTTTTTTTTGCATTTTTTTTTGTGTTTTTTTGTGTTTTTTTGCATTTTTTTGTGTTTTTTTTTGCATTTTTTTTTTTTTTTGCATTTTTTTGTGTTTTTTTTGCATTTTTTTGTTTTTTTTGCATTTTTTTTTGCAATGTTTTGCATTTCTTTTGCATTTTTTTTGCATTTTTTTTGCATTTTTGTGTGTGTTTTTTTGCATTTTTTTTGCATTTTTTTTTTTTGCATTTTTTTTGCGTTTTTTTTTTTTTTTTTGCATTTTTTGTGTGTTTTTTGTGTTTTTTTGCATTTTTTTTATGTTTTTTTGCAATTTTTTTGCATTTTTTTTTTGCTTTTTTTGTGGGTTTTTTTGTGTTTTTTTTTTTTTTTTGCATTTTTTGTGTTTTTTTGCATTTTTTTGCATATTTTTTTGCATTTTTTTTGCATTTTTTTTGCTTTTTTTGTGGGTTTTTTTTGCATTTTTTGTGTTTTTTTGCATTTTTTTTGTGGTTTTTTTTGCATTTTTTTGTGTTTTTTTGTGTTTTTTTTGCATTTATTTTGTGTTTTTTTGCATTTTTTGTGTTTTTTTTTTGCATTATTTTGTGTGTTTTTTGTGGGGGTTTTTTTGCATTTTTTTTGTGTTTTTTTTTTTGCATTTTTTAGCATTTTTTTTTTGCATTTTTTGTGTTTTTTTGCATTTTTTGTGTTTTTTTTGCATTTTTTTGTGTTTTTTTTTGCATTTTTTATGTTTTTTTGCATTTTTTTTTGCATTTTTTTTTGTTTTTTTTTGCATTTTTTTGTGTTTTTTTTTTGCATTTTTTTGTGTTTTTTTTTGCATTTTTTTTTTTTGCATTTTTTTGTGTTTTTTTTGCATTTTTTTTTTTGCATTGTTTTGCATTTTTTGCATTTTTTTGCATTTTTTTTTGCATTTTTTTGTTTTGTTTTTTTTGCATTTTTTGTTTTTTTTGCATTTTTTTTTTTTTGCATTTTTTTTAATGTTTTTTTTTTGCATTTTTTTGTGTTTTTTTGCATTTTTTTGTTGTTTTTTTTTGCATTTTTTGTGTTTTGTTTTGCATTTTTTTTGCATTTTTTGTGTTTTTTTGCATTTTTTTTGTGTTTTTTTGTTTTTTTGTTTTTTTGTGTTTTTTTTGTGTTTTTTTTTTTGCATTTTTTATGTTTTTTTGCATTTTTTTTGCATTTTTTTTTGCATTTTTTTGCATTTTTTTATTTGCATTTTTTTGTTTTTTTTTTGCATTTTTTTGCATTTTGTTTTGCATTTTTTTGCATTTTTTTGCATTTTTTTGTGGTTTTTTTTGTGTTTTTTTGTGTTTTTTTGCATTTTTTTGTTTTTTTTTGCATTTTTTTTTGGTTTTTTTTGCATTTTTTTGTGTTTTTTTTGCATTTTTTTGCATTTTGTTTTGCATTTTTTTTGCATTTTTTTTGCATTTTTTTGTGTGTTTTTTGTTTTTTTTTGCATTTTTTTGTGTTTTTTTTTTTGCATTTTTTTGCATTTTTTTTGCATTTTTTTGTGTTTTTTTTGCATTTTGTTTTGCATTTTTTTTTGCATTTTTTCGTTTTTTTGTGTTTTTTTGTGTTTTTTTTGCATTTTTTTGCATTTTGTTTTGCATTTTTTTTGCATTTTTTTTGCATTTTTTTGTGTGTTTTTTGTTTTTTTTGCATTTTTTTTTTTTGCATTGTTTTGCATTTCTTTTGCATTTTTTTGCATTTTTTTGTGTTTTTTTTTTGCATTTTTTGTGTTTTTTTGCATATTTTTTTGCATTTCTTTTGCATTTTTTTTTTGCTTTTTTTGAGGGTTTTTTTTGCATTTTTTGTTTTTTTGCATTTTTTTGTGTTTTTTTTGTTTGCATTATTTTTTGCATTGTTTTGCATTTTTTTGCATTTTTTTGCATTTTTTTGCATTTTTTTGTGTTTTTTTGCATTTTTTTGTGTTTTTTTGCATTTTTTTGTGTTTTTTTTGCATTTTTTTGTGTTTTTTTGCATTTTTTTTGGGGTTTTTTTGCATTTTTTTGTGTTTTTTTTGCATTTTTTTTGCCTTTATTTTTTGTTTTTTTTTTGCATTTTTTTTGTTTTTTTTGCATTTTTTTTGTGTTTTTTTTTTGCATTTTTTTGAGGGGTTTTTTTGCATTTTTTTTTGCATTTTTTTGGATTTTTTTGCATTTTTTTGTGTTTTTTTGCATTTATTTTGCATTTTGTTTTGCATTTTTTTGTGTGTTTTTTTGTGTTTTTTTGTTTTTTTTTGCATTTTTTTGTTTGTTTTTTTGCATTTTTTTTTTTTTGCATTTTTTTTTAATGTTTTTTTGCATTTTTTTGTGTTTTTTTGCATTTTTTTTTTTTTTTTTGCATTTTTTTTGTGTTTTTTTTGCATTTTTTTGTGTTTTTTTTGCATTTTTTTTGCCTTTATTTTTTTTTTTTTTTTTGCATTTTTTTTGTGTTTTTTTTGCATTTTTTTTGTTTTTTTTTTTTGCATTTTTTGTGTTTTTTTTTGCATTTTTTTTTTTTTTGCATTTTTTTTAATGTTTTTTTGCATTTTTTTGTGTTTTTTTGCATTTTTTTGTGTTTTTTTGCATTTTTTTGTGTTTTTTTTGCATTTTTTTTGTATTTTTTTGCATTTTTTTTGGTTTTTTTTTGCATTTTTTTGTGTTTTTTTGCATTTTTTTTGCCTTTATTTTTTGTTTTTTTTTTGCATTTTTTTGTGTTTTTTTGCCTTTATTTTGTGTTTTTTTTTGCATTTTTTGTGTTTTTTTTGCATTTTTTTTTTTTTTTTTTTTTTTGCATTTTTTTTTTTTTTTGTATTTTTTTGTGTTTTTTTTTGCATTTTTTTTGTTTTTTTGTGTTTTTTTGTGTTTTTTTTTGCATTTTTTTTTGCATTGTTTTGCATTTTTTTTGCATTTTTTTGCATTTTTTTTTGCATTTTTTTGTTGTTTTTTTTTTGCATTTTTTGTGGGGTTTTTTTGCATTTTTTTTGCCTTTATTTTTTGTTTTTTTTTTTGCATTTTTTTTGTTTTTTTTGCATTTTTTTTGTGTTTTTTTTTTGCATTTTTTTGAGGGGTTTTTTTGCATTTTTTTTTGCATTTTTTTGGATTTTTTTGCGTTTTTTTTGCATTTTTTTTTTTTTTTTTTGCATTTTTTTTGGGTTTTTTTTGCATTTTTTTGTGTTTTTTTTGCATTTTTTTTGCCTTTATTTTTATTTTTTTTTTTGCATTTTTTTTGTGTTTTTTTTGCATTTTTTTTGTGTTTTTTTTTTGCATTTTTTTTGCTTTTTTTTGCATTTTTTTGAGGGGTTTTTTTGCATTTTTTTTTGCATTTTTTTGCATTTTTTTGCATTTTTTTGTGTTTTTTTGCATTTATTTTGCATTTTGTTTTGCATTTTTTTGTGTGTTTTTTTGTGTTTTTTGTTTTTTTTGCATTTTTTTGTTTTTTTTACATTTTTGTGTTTTTTTTGCATTTTTTTTGACTTTATTTTTTGTTTTTTTTTTGCATTTTTTTGTTTTTTTGCATTTTTTGTTTTTTTGCATTTTTTTGTGTTTTTTTTTGCATTTTTTTGTGTTTTTTTTGTTTGCATTATTTTGTGTGTTTTTTGCATTTTTTAGCATTTTTTTTTTGCATTTTTTGTGGGTTTTTTTTGCATTTTTTTGTTTTTTTTTGCATTTTTTTGCATTTTTTTTGCCTTTATTTTTTTTTTTTTTTTGCATTTTTTTTTTTTTTTGCATTGTTTTGCATTTTTTTGCATTTTTTTTTGCATTTTTTTTGTTTTTTTTTTGCATTTTTTTTTTTTTTTGCATTTTTTTTAATGTTTTTTGTGTTTTTTTGTGTTTTTTTTGCATTTTTTTTGCATTGTTTTGCATTTTTTTGCATTTTTTTGCATTTTTTTTTTGCATTTTTTTGTTGGTTTTTTTTTGCATTTTTTGTGGCTTTTTTGCATTTTTTTTGTTGCATTTTTTTTAATGTTTTTTTGCATTTTTTTGTGTTTTTTTGCATTTTTTTGTTTTTTTTGCATTTTTTTTGTGTTTTTTTTGCATTTTTTTGTGTTTTTTTTTGCATTTTTTTGTGTTTTTTTGCATTTTTTTGGGTTTTTTTTGCATTTTTTTGTGTTTTTTTTGCATTTTTTTTGCCTTTATTTTTTGTTTTTTTTTTTGCATTTTTTTTGTTTTTTTTTGCATTTTTTTGTGTTTTTTTGTGTTTTTTGTTTTTTTTGCATTTTTTTTTTTTTTTTTTTACATTTTTGTGTTTTTTTTGCATTTTTTTTGCCTTTATTTTTTGTTTTTTTTGCATTTTTTTGTGTTTTTTTGCATTTTTTGCATTTTTTTTGTGTTTTTTTGCATTTTTTGTGTTTTTTTTTTTTGCATTTTTTGTTTTTTTTTTGCATTTTTTTTTTTTTTGCATTTTTTTTAATGTTTTTTTGCATTTTTTTGTGTTTTTTTGCATTTTTTTTTTTTTTTTTTGCATTTTTTTGTGTTTTTTTTTTTTTGCATTTTTTGTGTTTTTTTGCATTTTTTTTAATGTTTTTTTGCATTTTTTTTTGCATTTTTTTGCATTTTTTTTTGCTTTTTTTGTGGTTTTTTTTGCATTTTTTGTGTTTTTTTGCATTTTTTTGTGTTTTTTTTTTGCATTTTTTTTGTTTTTTTTGTGTTTTTTTGTTTTTTTTTTGCATTTTTTTTGCATTGTTTTGCATTTTTTTTGCATTTTTTTGAATTTTTTTGTTGTTTTTTTTTGCATTTTTTGTGTTTTTTTTGCATTTTTTTTTTTTTTTGCATTTTTTTTAATGTTTTGTTGCATTTTTTTGTGTTTTTTTGCATTTTTTTTGTGTTTTTTTGCATTTTTTTGTGTTTTTTTTGCATTTTTTTGTGTTTTTTTGCATTTTTTTTGTTTTTTTTTTGCATTTTTTTGTGTTTTTTTTGCATTTTTTTTGCCTTTATTTTTTGTTTTTTTTTTTGCATTTTTTTTGTGTTTTTTTTGCCTTTATTTTGTGGTTTTTTTTGCATTTTTTGTGTTTTTTTTGCATTTTTTTTTTTTTTTTTTTTTTTTTTTTGCATTTTTTTTTTTTTTTTTGTATTTTTTTGTGTTTTTTTTTGCATTTTTTTTGTTTTTTTGTGTTTTTTTGTGTTTTTTTTGCATTTTTTTTTGCATTGTTTTGCATTTTTTTTGCATTTTTTTGCATTTTTTTTTGCATTTTTTTTTGCATTTTTTTGTTGTTTTTTTTTGCATTTTTTGTGGGTTTTTTTGCTTTTTTTTTGTTGCATTTTTTTAAATGTTTTTTTGCATTTTTTTGTGTTTTTTTGCATTTTTTTGTGTTTTTTTTGCATTTTTTTGTTGGTTTTTTTTTGCATTTTTTGTGGGTTTTTTGCATTTTTTTTGTTGCATTTTTTTTAATGTTTTTTTGCATTTTTTTGTGTTTTTTTGCATTTTTTTGTTTTTTTTGCATTTTTTTGTGTTTTTTTTGCATTTTTTTGTGTTTTTTTGCATTTTTTTTGTGTTTTTTTTGCATTTTTTTGTGTTTTTTTTGCATTTTTTTTGCCTTTATTTTTTGTTTTTTTTTTGCATTTTTTTTGTTTTTTTTTGCATTTTTTTGTGTTTTTTTGTGTTTTTTGTTTTTTTTGCATTTTTTTGTTTTTTTTTTTACATTTTTGTGTTTTTTTTGCATTTTTTTTGCCTTTATTTTTTGTTTTTTTTTGCATTTTTTTGTGTTTTTTTGCATTTTTTTTGCATTTTTTTTGTGTTTTTTTGCATTTTTTGTGTTTTTTTTTTTGCATTTTTTGTGTTTTTTTTTTGCATTTTTTTTTTTTTGCATTTTTTTTTAATGTTTTTTTGCATTTTTTTGTGTTTTTTTGCATTTTTTTTTTTTTTGCATTTTTTTGTGTTTTTTTTTTGCATTTTTTGTGTTTTTTTTTTGCATTTTTTTAATGTTTTTTTGCATTTTTTTGCATTTTTTTTGCATTTTTTTGCATTTTTTTTTGCTTTTTTGTGGGTTTTTTTTTGCATTTTTTGTGTTTTTTTGCATTTTTTTGTGTTTTTTTGCATTTTTTTGTTTTTTTTGCATTTTTTTTGTGTTTTTTTTGCATTTTTTTGTGTTTTTTTTTGCATTTTTTTGTGTTTTTTTGCATTTTTTTGGGTTTTTTTTGCATTTTTTTGTGTTTTTTTTGCATTTTTTTTGCCTTTATTTTTTGTTTTTTTTTTGCATTTTTTTTGTTTTTTTTGCATTTTTTTGTGTTTTTTTGTGTTTTTTGTTTTTTTTGCATTTTTTTTTTTTTTTTTTTACATTTTTGTGTTTTTTTTGCATTTTTTTTGCCTTTATTTTTTGTTTTTTTTGCATTTTTTTGTGTTTTTTTGCATTTTTTGCATTTTTTTTGTGTTTTTTTGCATTTTTTGTGTTTTTTTTTTTGCATTTTTTGTGTTTTTTTTTTGCATTTTTTTTTTTTTTGCATTTTTTTTAATGTTTTTTTGCATTTTTTTGTGTTTTTTTGCATTTTTTTTTTTTTTTTTTGCATTTTTTTGTGTTTTTTTTTTTTTGCATTTTTTGTGTTTTTTTGCATTTTTTTTAATGTTTTTTTGCATTTTTTTTTGCATTTTTTTGCATTTTTTTTTGCTTTTTTTGTGGTTTTTTTTTGCATTTTTTGTGTTTTTTTGCATTTTTTTGTGTTTTTTTTTGCATTTTTATGTGTTTTGTGTTTTTTTTGCATTTTGTTTTGCATTTTTTAGCATTTTTTTTTGCATTTTTTTGTGTTTTTTTTGCATTTTTTTGTGTTTTTTTTTTTGCATTTTTTGTGGTTTTTTTTGCATTTTTTTGTGTTTTTTTTTGCATTTTTTGTTTTTTTTTTGCATTATTTTTTTTTTGCATTTTTTTTAATGTTTTTTTGCATTTTTTTGCATTTTTTTTGCATTTTTTTTGCTTTTTTGTGGGGTTTTTTTGCATTTTTTGTGTTTTTTTTGCATTTTTTTTGTGTTTTTTTTTGCATTTTTATGTGTTTTGTGTTTTTTTTGCATTTTGTTTTGCATTTTTTAGCATTTTTTTTGCATTTTTTTGTGTTTTTTTTGCATTTTTTTGTGTTTTTTTTTGCATTTTTTGTGTTTTTTTTTGCATTTTTTTTGTGTTTTTTTGCATTTTTTTTGCCTTCATTTTGTGTTTTTTATTTGCATTTTTTTGTGGTTTTTTTGCATTTTTTTTGGTTTTTTTTATGTTTTTTTGCATTTTTTTTTGTTTTTTTTTTGCATTTTTTTGTGGTTTTTTTTGCATTTTTTGTTTTTTTTTTTTGCATTTTTTTGTGTTTTTTTGCATTTTTTGTGTTTTTTTTGCATTTTTTTTGCATTTTTTGTGTTTTTTTTGCATTTTTTTTTTTTTTGCATTTTTTTTGTGGTTTTTTTTGCATTTTTTTGTGTTTTTTTTTTTGCATTTTTTTTGTTTTTTTTGTGTTTTTTTTGCATTTTTTTGCATTGTTTTGCATTTTTTTTTGCATTTTTTTGCATTTTTTTTTGCATTTTTTTGTGTTTTTTTTTTGCATTTTTTTTGTTTTTTTTGTGTTTTTTTGTTTTTTTTTTGCATTTTTTTTGCATTGTTTTGCATTTTTTTTGCATTTTTTTGAATTTTTTTGTTGTTTTTTTTTGCATTTTTTGTGTTTTTTTTGCATTTTTTTTTTTTTTTGCATTTTTTTTGTGTTTTTTTTGCCTTTATTTTGTGGTTTTTTTTGCATTTTTTGTGTTTTTTTTGCATTTTTTTTTTTTTTTTTTTTTTTTTTTTGCATTTTTTTTTTTTTTTTTGTATTTTTTTGTGTTTTTTTTTGCATTTTTTTTGTTTTTTTGTGTTTTTTTGTGTTTTTTTTGCATTTTTTTTTGCATTGTTTTGCATTTTTTTTGCATTTTTTTGCATTTTTTTTTGCATTTTTTTTTGCATTTTTTTGTTGTTTTTTTTTGCATTTTTTGTGGGTTTTTTTGCTTTTTTTTTGTTGCATTTTTTTAAATGTTTTTTTGCATTTTTTTGTGTTTTTTTGCATTTTTTTGTGTTTTTTTTGCATTTTTTTGTTGGTTTTTTTTTGCATTTTTTGTGGGTTTTTTGCATTTTTTTTGTTGCATTTTTTTTAATGTTTTTTTGCATTTTTTTGTGTTTTTTTGCATTTTTTTGTTTTTTTTGCATTTTTTTTGTGTTTTTTTTTGCATTTTTTTGTGTTTTTTTGCATTTTTTTTGTGTTTTTTTTGCATTTTTTTGTGTTTTTTTTGCATTTTTTTTGCCTTTATTTTTTGTTTTTTTTTTGCATTTTTTTTGTTTTTTTTTTGCATTTTTTTGTGTTTTTTTGTGTTTTTTGTTTTTTTTGCATTTTTTTGTTTTTTTTTTTACATTTTTGTGTTTTTTTTGCATTTTTTTTGCCTTTATTTTTTGTTTTTTTTTGCATTTTTTTGTGTTTTTTTGCATTTTTTTTGCATTTTTTTTGTGTTTTTTTGCATTTTTTGTGTTTTTTTTTTTGCATTTTTTGTGTTTTTTTTTTGCATTTTTTTTTTTTTGCATTTTTTTTTAATGTTTTTTTGCATTTTTTTGTGTTTTTTTGCATTTTTTTTTTTTTTGCATTTTTTTGTGTTTTTTTTTTGCATTTTTTGTGTTTTTTTTTTGCATTTTTTTAATGTTTTTTTGCATTTTTTTGCATTTTTTTTGCATTTTTTTGCATTTTTTTTTGCTTTTTTGTGGGTTTTTTTTGCATTTTTTGTGTTTTTTTGCATTTTTTTGTGTTTTTTTTGCATTTTTATGTGTTTTGTGTTTTTTTGCATTTAGTTTTGCATTTTTTAGCATTTTTTTTTGCATTTTTTGTGTTTTTTTTTTGCATTTTTTGTGGTTTTTTTTTGCATTATTTTTTTTTTGCATTTTTTTTAATGTTTTTTTGCATTTTTTTGCATTTTTTTTTGCTTTTTTTGTGGGTTTTTTTTGCATTTTTTGTGTTTTTTTTGCATTTTTTTTTGCATTTTTATGTGTTTTGTGTTTTTTTTGCATTTTGTTTTGCATTTTTTTGTGTTTTTTTTTGCATTTTTTTTTGCTTTTTTTGTGGGTTTTTTTTTGCATTTTTTGTGTTTTTTTGCATTTTTTTTTGCATTTTTATGTGTTTTGTGTTTTTTTTGCATTTTGTTTTGCATTTTTTTGTGTTTTTTTTTGCATTTTTTGTGTTTTTTTTGTGTTTTTTTGCATTTTTTTTGCCTTCATTTTGTGTTTTTTATTTGCATTTTTTTGTGGTTTTTTTGCATTTTTTTTGGTTTTTTTTATGTTTTTTTGCATTTTTTTTTGTTTTTTTTTTGCATTTTTTTGTGGTTTTTTTTGCATTTTTTGTGTTTTTTTTTTTGCATTTTTTTGTGTTTTTTTGCATTTTTTTGTGTTTTTTTTTGCATTTTTTTTGCATTTTTTGTGTTTTTTTTGCATTTTTTTTTTTTTTTTTTTTTTTGCATTTTTTTTTTTTTTTGCATTTTTTTTGTGGTTTTTTTTGCATTTTTTTGTGTTTTTTTTTTGCATTTTTTTTGTTTTTTTTGTGTTTTTTTGTGTTTTTTTTGCATTTTTTTTGCCTTTATTTTTTGTTTTTTTTTGCATTTTTTTGTGTTTTTTTGCATTTTTTTTGCATTTTTTTTGTGTTTTTTTGCATTTTTTGTGTTTTTTTTTTTGCATTTTTTGTGTTTTTTTTTTGCATTTTTTTTTTTTTGCATTTTTTTTTAATGTTTTTTTGCATTTTTTTTGCATTTTTTTTTTTTTTGCATTTTTTTGTGTTTTTTTTTTGCATTTTTTGTGTTTTTTTTTTGCATTTTTTTAATGTTTTTTTGCATTTTTTTGCATTTTTTTTGCATTTTTTTGCATTTTTTTTTGCTTTTTTGTGGGTTTTTTTTGCATTTTTTGTGTTTTTTTGCATTTTTTTGTGTTTTTTTTGCATTTTTATGTGTTTTGTGTTTTTTTGCATTTAGTTTTGCATTTTTTAGCATTTTTTTTTGCATTTTTTGTGTTTTTTTTTTTGCATTTTTTGTGGTTTTTTTTTGCATTATTTTTTTTTTGCATTTTTTTTAATGTTTTTTTGCATTTTTTTGCATTTTTTTGCATTTTTTTTTGCTTTTTTTGTGGGTTTTTTTTGCATTTTTTGTGTTTTTTTTGCATTTTTTTTTGCATTTTTATGTGTTTTGTGTTTTTTTTGCATTTTGTTTTGCATTTTTTAGCATTTTTTTTGCATTTTTTTGTGTTTTTTTTGCATTTTTTTGTGTTTTTTTTTGCATTTTTTGTGTTTTTTTTGTGTTTTTTTGCATTTTTTTTGCCTTCATTTTGTGTTTTTTATTTGCATTTTTTTGTGGTTTTTTTGCATTTTTTTTGGTTTTTTTTATGTTTTTTTGCATTTTTTTTTGTTTTTTTTTTGCATTTTTTTGTGGTTTTTTTTGCATTTTTTGTGTTTTTTTTTTTGCATTTTTTTGTGTTTTTTTGCATTTTTTTGTGTTTTTTTTTGCATTTTTTTTGCATTTTTTGTGTTTTTTTTGCATTTTTTTTTTTTTTTTTTTTTTTGCATTTTTTTTTTTTTTTGCATTTTTTTTGTGGTTTTTTTTGCATTTTTTTGTGTTTTTTTTTTGCATTTTTTTTGTTTTTTTTGTGTTTTTTTGTGTTTTTTTTGCATTTTTTTTTGCATTGTTTTGCATTTTTTTTTGCATTTTTTTGCATTTTTTTTTGCATTTTTTTGTGTTTTTTTTTTGCATTTTTGTGTTTTTTTTGCATTTTTTTTTTGCATTGTTTTGCATTTTTTTTGCATTTTTTTGAATTTTTTTTTGCATTTTTTTGTTGTTTTTTTTTGCATTTTTTGTGTTTTTTTTTGCATTTTTTTTTTTTTTGCATTTTTTTTAATGTTTTTTTGCATTTTTTTGCATTTTTTTGTTTTTTTGCATTTTTTTGTGTTTTTTTGCATTTTTTTTTTTTTTTTTTTGCATTTTTTTTTTTTTTTTGCATTTTTTTTGCCTTTATTTTTTGTTTTTTTTTTGCATTTTTTTTGTGTTTTTTTTGCCTTTATTTTGTGTTTTTTTTTGCATTTTTTGTGTTTTTTTTGCATTTTTTTTTTTTTTTTTTTTTTTTTTTTGCATTTTTTTTTTTTTTTTTTGTATTTTTTTTTTTTTTTTTTGCATTTTTTTTTTTTTTTTGTGTTTTTTTGCATTTTTTTTTTTTTTTTTTTGCATTTTTTTTGTTTTTTTTGTGTTTTTTTGTGTTTTTTTTGCATTTTTTTTTGCATTGTTTTGCATTTTTTTTTGCATTTTTTTGCATTTTTTTTTGCATTTTTTTGTTTTTTTTTTGCATTTTTTTTGTTTTTTTTGTGTTTTTTTGTGTTTTTTTTGCATTTTTTTTTTGCATTGTTTTGCATTTTTTTTGCATTTTTTTGAATTTTTTTTTGCATTTTTTTGTTGTTTTTTTTTGCATTTTTTGTGTTTTTTTTTGCATTTTTTTTTTTTGCATTTTTCTTAATGTTTTTTTGCATTTTTTGTGTTTTTTTGCATTTTTTTGTTTTTTTTGCATTTTTTTGTGTTTTTTTGCATTTTTTTTTTTTTTTTTTTGCATTTTTTTTTTTTTTTTTGCATTTTTTTTGCCTTTATTTTTTGTTTTTTTTTTGCATTTTTTTGTGTTTTTTTTGCCTTTATTTTGTGTTTTTTTTTGCATTTTTTGTGTTTTTTTTGCATTTTTTTTTTTTTTTTTTTTTTTTTTTTGCATTTTTTTTTTTTTTTTTTGTATTTTTTTGTTTTTTTTTGCATTTTTTTTGTTTTTTTTGTGTTTTTTTGTGTTTTTTTTGCATTTTTTTTTGCATTGTTTTGCATTTTTTTTGCATTTTTTTGCATTTTTTTTTGCATTTTTTTGTTGTTTTTTTTTGCATTTTTTGTGGGTTTTTTTGCTTTTTTTTTGTTGCATTTTTTTAAATGTTTTTTTGCATTTTTTTGTGTTTTTTTTGCATTTTTTTGTGTTTTTTTTGCATTTTTTTGTGTTTTTTTGCATTTTTTTTGGTTTTTTTTGCATTTTTTTGTGTTTTTTTTGCATTTTTTTTGCCTTTATTTTTTGTTTTTTTTTTGCATTTTTTTTGGTTTTTTTGCATTTTTTTTGTTTTTTTTTTTTTGCATTTTTTTGAGGGGTTTTTTTGCATTTTTTTTTTGCATTTTTTTGGATTTTTTGCATTTTTTTGTGTTTTTTTGCATTTATTTTGCATTTTGTTTTGCATTTTTTTGTGTTTTTTTGTGTTTTTTTGTTTTTTTTGCATTTTTTTGTTTGTTTTTTTTACATTTTTGTGTTTTTTTTGCATTTTTTTTGCCTTTATTTTTTGTTTTTTTTTTGCATTTTTTTGTGTTTTTTTGCATTTTTTTGCATTTTTTTTGTGTTTTTTTGCATTTTTTTGTTTGTTTTTTTTGCATTTTTTGTGTTTTTTTTTGCATTTTTTTTTTTTGCATTTTTTTAATGTTTTTTTGCATTTTTTTGTTTTTTTGCATTTTTTTTTTTTTTTTTGCATTTTTTTGGGGTTTTTTTTGCATTTTTTTGTGTTTTTTTTGCATTTTTTTTGTGTTTTTTTTTTTGCATTTTTTTTGCTTTTTTTGCATTTTTTTGAGGTTTTTTTTTGCATTTTTTTTGGCATTTTTTTGATTTTTTTGCATTTTTTTGTGTTTTTTTGCATTTATTTTGCATTTTGTTTTGCATTTTTTTGTGTGTTTTTTTGTGTTTTTTGTTTTTTTTGCATTTTTTTGTTTTTTTTTTTACATTTTTGTGTTTTTTTTGCATTTTTTTTGCCTTTATTTTTTGTTTTTTTTTTTGCATTTTTTTGTTTTTTTGCATTTTTTGTTTTTTTGCATTTTTTTGTGTGTTTTTTTGCATTTTTTTGTGTTTTTTTTGTTTGCATTATTTTGTGTGTTTTTTGCATTTTTTTGCATTTTTTTTTTGCATTTTTTGTGTTTTTTTTTTTGCATTTTTTTGTTTTTTTTGCATTTTTTTTGCATTTTTTTTGCCTTTATTTTTTATTTTTTTTTGCATTTTTTTTTTTTTTTGCATTTTTTTTTTTTTTTTGCATTTTTTTGTGTTTTTTTTTTGCATTTTTTTTGTTTTTTTGTGTGTTTTTTTTGCATTTTTTTTTTGCATTTTTTTGCATTTTTTTTTGCATTTTTTTGTTGTTTTTTTTTGCATTTTTTGTGTTTTTTTTGCATTTTTTTTTTTTTTTGCATTTTTTTTAATGTTTTTTTGCATTTTTTTGTGTTTTTTTGCATTTTTTTGTGTTTTTTTGCATTTTTTTGTGTTTTTTTTGCATTTTTTTGTGTTTTTTTGCATTTTTTTTGGTTTTTTTTTGCATTTTTTTGTGTTTTTTTTGCATTTTTTTTGCCTTTATTTTTTGTGTTTTTTTTTGCCTTTATTTTGTGTTTTTTTTTTGCATTTTTTGTGTTTTTTTTTGCATTTTTTTTTTTTTTTTGCATTTTTTTTTGCATTTTTTTTTTTTTTTGCATTTTTTTTTTTTTTTTTTGTATTTTTTTGTGTTTTTTTTGCATTTTTTTTGTTTTTTTGTGTTTTTTTGTGTTTTTTTTGCATTTTTTTTTTGCATTGTTTTGCATTTTTTTTGCATTTTTTTGCATTTTTTTTTTGCATTTTTTTGTTGTTTTTTTTTGCATTTTTTGTGGGTTTTTTGCATTTTTTTTGTTGCATTTTTTTTAATGTTTTTTTGCATTTTTTTGTTTTTTTTGCATTTTTTTTGTGTTTTTTTTGCATTTTTTTGTGTTTTTTTGCATTTTTTTGTGTTTTTTTGCATTTTTTTGGGGTTTTTTTTGCATTTTTTTGTGTTTTTTTTGCATTTTTTTTGCCTTTATTTTTTGTTTTTTTTTTGCATTTTTTTTGTTTTTTTTGCATTTTTTTGTGTGTTTTTTTGTGTTTTTTGTTTTTTTTGCATTTTTTTGTTTTTTTTTTTACATTTTTGTGTTTTTTTTGCATTTTTTTGCCTTTATTTTTTGTTTTTTTTTGCATTTTTTTGTGTTTTTTTGCATTTTTTTGCATTTTTTTTGTGTTTTTTTGCATTTTTTGTGTTTTTTTTTTTGCATTTTTTGTGTTTTTTTTTTGCATTTTTTTTTTTTTGCATTTTTTTTAATGTTTTTTGCATTTTTTTGTGTTTTTTTGCATTTTTTTTTTTTTTTTTGCATTTTTTTGTGTTTTTTTTTTTGCATTTTTTGTGTTTTTTTTTTGCATTTTTTTTAATGTTTTTTTGCATTTTTTTGCATTTTTTTTGCATTTTTTTGCATTTTTTTTTGCTTTTTTTGTGGGTTTTTTTTGCATTTTTTTTTTTTTGCATTTTTTTTTATGTTTTTTTGCATTTTTTTGTGTTTTTTTGCATTTTTTTTTTTTTTTTTTGCATTTTTTTTGGGTTTTTTTTTGCATTTTTTTGTGTTTTTTTTGCATTTTTTTTGCCTTTATTTTTTTTTTTTTTTTTGCATTTTTTTTGTGTTTTTTTTGCATTTTTTTGTGTTTTTTTTTTTGCATTTTTTTTGCTTTTTTTTGCATTTTTTTGAGGGTTTTTTTTGCATTTTTTTTTCATTTTGTTTTGCATTTTTTTGTGTGTTTTTTTGTGTTTTTTTGTGTTTTTTTTGCATTTTTTTTTTTGCATTTTTTTGTGTTTTTTTTGCATTTTTTTTGCCTTTATTTTTTGTTTTTTTTTGCATTTTTTTTGTTTTTTTTGCATTTTTTTGTGTGTTTTTTTGTGTTTTTTGTTTTTTTTGCATTTTTTTGTTTTTTTTTTTACATTTTTGTGTTTTTTTTGCATTTTTTTGCCTTTATTTTTTTTGCATTTTTTTGTGTTTTTTTGCATTTTTTTGCATTTTTTTTGTGTTTTTTTGCATTTTTTGTGTTTTTTTTTTTGCATTTTTTGTGTTTTTTTTTTGCATTTTTTTTTTTTTTGCATTTTTTTTAATGTTTTTTTGCATTTTTTTGTGTTTTTTTGCATTTTTTTTTTTTTTTTGCATTTTTTTGTGTTTTTTTTTTTGCATTTTTTGTGTTTTTTTTTTGCATTTTTTTAATGTTTTTTTGCATTTTTTTGCATTTTTTTTGCATTTTTTTGCATTTTTTTTTGCTTTTTTTGTGGTTTTTTTTTGCATTTTTTGTGTTTTTTTGCATTTTTTTGTGTTTTTTTTTGCATTTTTATGTGTTTTGTGTTTTTTTGCATTTTGTTTTGCATTTTTTAGCATTTTTTTTTGCATTTTTTTGTGTTTTTTTTGCATTTTTTTGTGTTTTTTTTTTTGCATTTTTTGTGGTTTTTTTTGCATTTTTTTGTGGGTTTTTTTTGCATTTTTTGTGTTTTTTTTTGCATTATTTTTTTTTTGCATTTTTTTTAATGTTTTTTTGCATTTTTTTGCATTTTTTTTTGCTTTTTTTGTGGGTTTTTTTTGCATTTTTTGTGTTTTTTTTGCATTTTTTTGTGTTTTTTTTTGCATTTTTATGTGTTTTGTGTTTTTTTTGCATTTTGTTTTGCATTTTTTAGCATTTTTTTTGCATTTTTTTGTGTTTTTTTTGCATTTTTTTGTGTTTTTTTTTGCATTTTTTGTGTTTTTTTTTTGCATTTTTTTGTTGTTTTTTTTTGCATTTTTTGTGTTTTTTTTGCATTTTTTTTTTTTTTGCATTTTTTTTAATGTTTTTTTTGCATTTTTTTGCATTTTTTTTTGTGTTTTTTTGCATTTTTTTGTGTTTTTTTTTGCATTTTTTTGTGTTTTTTTGCATTTTTTTTGTTTTTTTTTTGCATTTTTTTGTGTTTTTTTTGCATTTTTTTTGCCTTTATTTTTTGTTTTTTTTTGCATTTTTTGTGTGTTTTTTTGCCTTTATTTTGTGTTTTTTTTGCATTTTTTTTTTTTTTTTTTTTTTTTTTTGCATTTTTATTTTTTTTTTTTGTATTTTTTTGTGTTTTTTTTGCATTTTTTTTGTTTTTTTGTGTTTTTTTGTGTTTTTTTTGCATTTTTTTTTGCATTGTTTTGCATTTTTTTTGCATTTTTTTGCATTTTTTTTTGCATTTTTTTGTTGGTTTTTTTTGCATTTTTTGTGGGTTTTTTGCTTTTTTTTTTGTTGCATTTTTTTAAATGTTTTTTTGCATTTTTTTGTGTTTTTTTGCATTTTTTTGTTTTTTTTGCATTTTTTTGTGTTTTTTTGCATTTTTTTTGCTTTTTTTTGCATTTTTTTGAGGGTTTTTTTTGCATTTTTTTTGCATTTTGTTTTGCATTTTTTTGTGTGTTTTTTTGTGTTTTTTGTTTTTTTTGCATTTTTTTGGTTTTTTTTTTACATTTTTGTGTTTTTTTTTGCATTTTTTTTGCCTTTATTTTTTGTTTTTTTGCATTTTTTTGTGTTTTTTTTTGCATTTTTTTGTGTTTTTTTTGTTTGCATTATTTTGTGTGTTTTTTGCATTTTTTAGCATTTTTTTTTGCATTTTTTGTGGTTTTTTTTTGCATTTTTTTTTTTTTTTTTGCATTTTTTTTTTTTTTGCATTTTTTTTTTTTTTTTGCATTTTTTTGTGTTTTTTTTTTGCATTTTTTTTTTTTTTTTTGTGTTTTTTTTGCATTTTTTTTTTGCATTGTTTTGCATTTTTTTGCATTTTTTTTTGCATTTTTTTTTTGCATTTTTTGTGTTTTTTTTTGCATTTTTTTTTTTTTTTGCATTTTTTTTTAATGTTTTTTTGCATTTTTTTGTGTTTTTTTGCATTTTTTTTGTGTTTTTTTGCATTTTTTTGTGTTTTTTTTGCATTTTTTTGTGTTTTTTTTGCATTTTTTTTGCCTTTATTTTTTGTGTTTTTTTTGCCTTCATTTTGTGTTTTTTTTTTGCATTTTTTGTGTTTTTTTTGCATTTTTTTTTTTTTTTTTTTTTTTTTTTTGCATTTTTTTTTTTTTTTTTTGTATTTTTTTGTGTTTTTTTTGCATTTTTTTTGTTTTTTTGTGTTTTTTTGTGTTTTTTTTGCATTTTTTTTTTGCATTGTTTTGCATTTTTTTTGCATTTTTTGCATTTTTTTTTTGCATTTTTTTGTTGGTTTTTTTTGCATTTTTTGTGGGTTTTTTGCATTTTTTTTGTTGCATTTTTTTTAATGTTTTTTTGCATTTTTTTGTGTTTTTTTGCATTTTTTTGTTTTTTTTGCATTTTTTTTGTGTTTTTTTTGCATTTTTTTGTGTTTTTTTTGCATTTTTTTGTGTTTTTTTGCATTTTTTTTGCCTTTATTTTTTGTTTTTTTTTTTGCATTTTTTTTGTTTTTTTTGCATTTTTTTGTGTGTTTTTTTGTGTTTTTTGTTTTTTTTGCATTTTTTTGTTTTTTTTTTACATTTTTGTGTTTTTTTTGCATTTTTTTGCCTTTATTTTTTGTTTTTTTTTGCATTTTTTTGTGTTTTTTTGCATTTTTTTGCATTTTTTTTGTGTTTTTTTGCATTTTTTGTGTTTTTTTTTTTGCATTTTTTGTTTTTTTTTTTGCATTTTTTTGTGTTTTTTTTTGCATTTTTTTGTGTTTTTTTTGTTTGCATTATTTTGTGTGTTTTTTGCATTTTTTAGCATTTTTTTTTTGCATTTTTTGTGGGTTTTTTTTGCATTTTTTTGTTTTTTTTTGCATTTTTTTGCATTTTTTTTGGTGTTTTTTTGCATTTTTTTGTGTTTTTTTTGCATTTTTTTGTGTTTTTTTGCATTTTTTTTGTTTTTTTTTTGCATTTTTTGTGTTTTTTTTGCATTTTTTTTGCCTTTATTTTTTGTTTTTTTTTGCATTTTTTGTGTGTTTTTTTGCCTTTATTTTGTGTTTTTTTTGCATTTTTTTTTTTTTTTTTTTTTTTTTTTGCATTTTTATTTTTTTTTTTTGTATTTTTTTGTGTTTTTTTTGCATTTTTTTTGTTTTTTTGTGTTTTTTTGTGTTTTTTTTGCATTTTTTTTTGCATTGTTTTGCATTTTTTTTGCATTTTTTTGCATTTTTTTTTGCATTTTTTTGTTGGTTTTTTTTGCATTTTTTGTGGGTTTTTTTGCTTTTTTTTTTGTTGCATTTTTTTAAATGTTTTTTTGCATTTTTTTGTGTTTTTTTGCATTTTTTTGTTTTTTTTGCATTTTTTTGTGTTTTTTTGCATTTTTTTTGGTTTTTTTTTGCATTTTTTTGTGTTTTTTTTGCATTTTTTTTGCCTTTATTTTTTGTTTTTTTTTTGCATTTTTTTTGTTTTTTTTGCATTTTTTTTGTTTTTTTTTTGCATTTTTTTGAGGGTTTTTTTGCATTTTTTTTTGCATTTTTTTGTGTTTTTTTGCATTTTTTTGCATTTTTTTGTGTTTTTTTGCATTTTTTGTGTTTTTTTTTTGCATTTTTTTTTTTTTTGCATTTTTTTTTTATGTTTTTTTGCATTTTTTTGTTTTTTTGCATTTTTTTTTTTGCATTTTTTTTGGGTTTTTTTTGCATTTTTTTGTGTTTTTTTTGCATTTTTTTTGCCTTTATTTTTTTTTTTTTTTTGCATTTTTTTTGTGTTTTTTTTGCATTTTTTTTGTGTTTTTTTTTTTTGCATTTTTTTTGCTTTTTTTTGCATTTTTTTGAGGGTTTTTTTTGCATTTTTTTTGCATTTTGTTTTGCATTTTTTTGTGTGTTTTTTTGTGTTTTTTGTTTTTTTTGCATTTTTTTGGTTTTTTTTTTACATTTTTGTGTTTTTTTTGCATTTTTTTTGCCTTTATTTTTTGTTTTTTTGCATTTTTTTGTGTTTTTTTTTGCATTTTTTTGTGTTTTTTTTGTTTGCATTATTTTGTGTGTTTTTTGCATTTTTTAGCATTTTTTTTTGCATTTTTTGTGGTTTTTTTTTGCATTTTTTTTTTTTTTTTTGCATTTTTTTTTTTTTTGCATTTTTTTTTTTTTTTTGCATTTTTTTGTGTTTTTTTTTTGCATTTTTTTTTTTTTTTTGTGTTTTTTTTGCATTTTTTTTTGCATTGTTTTGCATTTTTTTGCATTTTTTTTTGCATTTTTTTTTTGCATTTTTTGTGTTTTTTTTTGCATTTTTTTTTTTTTTTGCATTTTTTTTTAATGTTTTTTTGCATTTTTTTGTGTTTTTTTGCATTTTTTTTGTGTTTTTTTGCATTTTTTTGTGTTTTTTTTGCATTTTTTTGTGTTTTTTTTGCATTTTTTTTGTTTTTTTGTGTTTTTTTGTGTTTTTTTTGCATTTTTTTTTTGCATTGTTTTGCATTTTTTTTGCATTTTTTGCATTTTTTTTTTGCATTTTTTTGTTGGTTTTTTTTGCATTTTTTGTGGGTTTTTTGCATTTTTTTTGTTGCATTTTTTTTAATGTTTTTTTGCATTTTTTTGTGTTTTTTTGCATTTTTTTGTTTTTTTTGCATTTTTTTTGTGTTTTTTTTGCATTTTTTTGTGTTTTTTTTGCATTTTTTTGTGTTTTTTTGCATTTTTTTTGCCTTTATTTTTTGTTTTTTTTTTTGCATTTTTTTTGTTTTTTTTGCATTTTTTTGTGTGTTTTTTTGTGTTTTTTGTTTTTTTTGCATTTTTTTGTTTTTTTTTTACATTTTTGTGTTTTTTTTGCATTTTTTTGCCTTTATTTTTTGTTTTTTTTTGCATTTTTTTGTGTTTTTTTGCATTTTTTTGCATTTTTTTTGTGTTTTTTTGCATTTTTTGTGTTTTTTTTTTTGCATTTTTTGTTTTTTTTTTTGCATTTTTTTGTGTTTTTTTTTGCATTTTTTTGTGTTTTTTTTGTTTGCATTATTTTGTGTGTTTTTTGCATTTTTTAGCATTTTTTTTTTGCATTTTTTGTGGGTTTTTTTTGCATTTTTTTGTTTTTTTTTGCATTTTTTTGCATTTTTTTTGGTGTTTTTTTGCATTTTTTTGTGTTTTTTTTGCATTTTTTTGTGTTTTTTTGCATTTTTTTTGTTTTTTTTTTGCATTTTTTGTGTTTTTTTTGCATTTTTTTTGCCTTTATTTTTTGTTTTTTTTTGCATTTTTTGTGTGTTTTTTTGCCTTTATTTTGTGTTTTTTTTGCATTTTTTTTTTTTTTTTTTTTTTTTTTTTGCATTTTTATTTTTTTTTTTTGTATTTTTTTGTGTTTTTTTTGCATTTTTTTTGTTTTTTTGTGTTTTTTTGTGTTTTTTTTGCATTTTTTTTTGCATTGTTTTGCATTTTTTTTGCATTTTTTTGCATTTTTTTTTGCATTTTTTTGTTGGTTTTTTTTGCATTTTTTGTGGGTTTTTTTGCTTTTTTTTTTGTTGCATTTTTTTAAATGTTTTTTTGCATTTTTTTGTGTTTTTTTGCATTTTTTTGTTTTTTTTTGCATTTTTTTGTGTTTTTTTGCATTTTTTTTGGTTTTTTTTTGCATTTTTTTGTGTTTTTTTTGCATTTTTTTTGCCTTTATTTTTTGTTTTTTTTTTGCATTTTTTTTGTTTTTTTTTGCATTTTTTTTGTTTTTTTTTTGCATTTTTTTGAGGGTTTTTTTGCATTTTTTTTTGCATTTTTTTGTGTTTTTTTGCATTTTTTTGCATTTTTTTGTGTTTTTTTGCATTTTTTGTGTTTTTTTTTTGCATTTTTTTTTTTTTTGCATTTTTTTTTTATGTTTTTTTGCATTTTTTTGTTTTTTTGCATTTTTTTTTTTGCATTTTTTTTGGGTTTTTTTTGCATTTTTTTGTGTTTTTTTTGCATTTTTTTTGCCTTTATTTTTTTTTTTTTTTTGCATTTTTTTTGTGTTTTTTTTGCATTTTTTTTGTGTTTTTTTTTTTTGCATTTTTTTTGCTTTTTTTTGCATTTTTTTGAGGGTTTTTTTTGCATTTTTTTTGCATTTTGTTTTGCATTTTTTTGTGTGTTTTTTTGTGTTTTTTGTTTTTTTTGCATTTTTTTGGTTTTTTTTTTACATTTTTGTGTTTTTTTTGCATTTTTTTTGCCTTTATTTTTTGTTTTTTTGCATTTTTTTGTGTTTTTTTTTGCATTTTTTTGTGTTTTTTTTGTTTGCATTATTTTGTGTGTTTTTTGCATTTTTTAGCATTTTTTTTTGCATTTTTTGTGGTTTTTTTTTGCATTTTTTTTTTTTTTTTTGCATTTTTTTTTTTTTTGCATTTTTTTTTTTTTTTTGCATTTTTTTGTGTTTTTTTTTTGCATTTTTTTTTTTTTTTTGTGTTTTTTTTGCATTTTTTTTTTGCATTGTTTTGCATTTTTTTGCATTTTTTTTTGCATTTTTTTTTTGCATTTTTTGTGTTTTTTTTTGCATTTTTTTTTTTTTTTGCATTTTTTTTTAATGTTTTTTTGCATTTTTTTGTGTTTTTTTGCATTTTTTTTGTGTTTTTTTGCATTTTTTTGTGTTTTTTTTGCATTTTTTTGTGTTTTTTTTGCATTTTTTTTGCCTTTATTTTTTGTGTTTTTTTTGCCTTCATTTTGTGTTTTTTTTTTGCATTTTTTGTGTTTTTTTTGCATTTTTTTTTTTTTTTTTTTTTTTTTTTTTGCATTTTTTTTTTTTTTTTTTGTATTTTTTTGTGTTTTTTTTGCATTTTTTTTGTTTTTTTGTGTTTTTTTGTGTTTTTTTTGCATTTTTTTTTTGCATTGTTTTGCATTTTTTTTGCATTTTTTGCATTTTTTTTTTGCATTTTTTTGTTGGTTTTTTTTGCATTTTTTGTGGGTTTTTTGCATTTTTTTTGTTGCATTTTTTTTAATGTTTTTTTGCATTTTTTTGTGTTTTTTTGCATTTTTTTGTTTTTTTTGCATTTTTTTTGTGTTTTTTTTGCATTTTTTTGTGTTTTTTTTGCATTTTTTTGTGTTTTTTTGCATTTTTTTTGCCTTTATTTTTTGTTTTTTTTTTGCATTTTTTTTGTTTTTTTTGCATTTTTTTGTGTGTTTTTTTGTGTTTTTTGTTTTTTTTGCATTTTTTTGTTTTTTTTTTACATTTTTGTGTTTTTTTTGCATTTTTTTGCCTTTATTTTTTGTTTTTTTTTGCATTTTTTTGTGTTTTTTTGCATTTTTTTGCATTTTTTTTGTGTTTTTTTGCATTTTTTGTGTTTTTTTTTTTGCATTTTTTGTTTTTTTTTTTGCATTTTTTTGTGTTTTTTTTTGCATTTTTTTGTGTTTTTTTTGTTTGCATTATTTTGTGTGTTTTTTGCATTTTTTAGCATTTTTTTTTTGCATTTTTTGTGGGTTTTTTTTGCATTTTTTTGTTTTTTTTTGCATTTTTTTGCATTTTTTTTGCCTTTATTTTTTTTTTTTTTTTGCATTTTTTTTTTTTTTTGCATTGTTTTGCATTTTTTTGCATTTTTTTTTGCATTTTTTTTGTTTTTTTTTGCATTTTTTTTTTTTTTTGCATTTTTTTTAATGTTTTTTGTGTTTTTTTGTGTTTTTTTTGCATTTTTTTTGCATTGTTTTGCATTTTTTTGCATTTTTTTGCATTTTTTTTTTGCATTTTTTTGTTGGTTTTTTTTTGCATTTTTTGTGGCTTTTTTGCATTTTTTTTGTTGCATTTTTTTTAATGTTTTTTTGCATTTTTTTGTGTTTTTTTGCATTTTTTTGTTTTTTTTGCATTTTTTTTGTGTTTTTTTTGCATTTTTTTGTGTTTTTTTTTGCATTTTTTTGTGTTTTTTTGCATTTTTTTGGGTTTTTTTTGCATTTTTTTGTGTTTTTTTTGCATTTTTTTTGCCTTTATTTTTTGTTTTTTTTTTGCATTTTTTTTGTTTTTTTTGCATTTTTTTGTGTTTTTTTGTGTTTTTTGTTTTTTTTGCATTTTTTTTTTTTTTTTTTTACATTTTTGTGTTTTTTTTGCATTTTTTTTGCCTTTATTTTTTGTTTTTTTTGCATTTTTTTGTGTTTTTTTGCATTTTTTGCATTTTTTTTGTGTTTTTTTGCATTTTTTGTGTTTTTTTTTTTGCATTTTTTGTGTTTTTTTTTTGCATTTTTTTTTTTTTTGCATTTTTTTTAATGTTTTTTTGCATTTTTTTGTGTTTTTTTGCATTTTTTTTTTTTTTTTTTGCATTTTTTTGTGTTTTTTTTTTTTTGCATTTTTTGTGTTTTTTTGCATTTTTTTTAATGTTTTTTTGCATTTTTTTTTGCATTTTTTTGCATTTTTTTTTGCTTTTTTTGTGGTTTTTTTTGCATTTTTTGTGTTTTTTTGCATTTTTTTGTGTTTTTTTTTGCATTTTTATGTGTTTTGTGTTTTTTTTGCATTTTGTTTTGCATTTTTTAGCATTTTTTTTTGCATTTTTTTGTGTTTTTTTTGCATTTTTTTGTGTTTTTTTTTTTGCATTTTTTGTGGTTTTTTTTGCATTTTTTTGTGTTTTTTTTTTGCATTTTTTGTTTTTTTTTTGCATTATTTTTTTTTTGCATTTTTTTTAATGTTTTTTTGCATTTTTTTGCATTTTTTTTGCATTTTTTTTGCTTTTTTGTGGGTTTTTTTTGCATTTTTTGTGTTTTTTTTGCATTTTTTTTGTGTTTTTTTTTGCATTTTTATGTGTTTTGTGTTTTTTTTGCATTTTGTTTTGCATTTTTTAGCATTTTTTTTGCATTTTTTTGTGTTTTTTTTGCATTTTTTTGTGTTTTTTTTTGCATTTTTTGTGTTTTTTTTTGCATTTTTTTTGTGTTTTTTTGCATTTTTTTTGCCTTCATTTTGTGTTTTTTATTTGCATTTTTTTGTGGTTTTTTTGCATTTTTTTTGGTTTTTTTTATGTTTTTTTGCATTTTTTTTTGTTTTTTTTTTGCATTTTTTTGTGGTTTTTTTTGCATTTTTTGTTTTTTTTTTTTGCATTTTTTTGTGTTTTTTTGCATTTTTTTTGTTTTTTTTTGCATTTTTTTTGCATTTTTTGTGTTTTTTTTGCATTTTTTTTTTTTTTGCATTTTTTTTGTGGTTTTTTTTGCATTTTTTTGTGTTTTTTTTTTTGCATTTTTTTTGTTTTTTTTGTGTTTTTTTTGCATTTTTTTTGCATTGTTTTGCATTTTTTTTTGCATTTTTTTGCATTTTTTTTTGCATTTTTTTGTGTTTTTTTTTTGCATTTTTTTTGTTTTTTTTGTGTTTTTTTGTTTTTTTTTTGCATTTTTTTTGCATTGTTTTGCATTTTTTTTGCATTTTTTTGAATTTTTTTGTTGTTTTTTTTTGCATTTTTTGTGTTTTTTTTGCATTTTTTTTTTTTTTTGCATTTTTTTTAATGTTTTGTTGCATTTTTTTGTGTTTTTTTGCATTTTTTTTGTGTTTTTTTGCATTTTTTTGTGTTTTTTTTGCATTTTTTTGTGTTTTTTTGCATTTTTTTTGTTTTTTTTTTGCATTTTTTTGTGTTTTTTTTGCATTTTTTTTGCCTTTATTTTTTGTTTTTTTTTTTGCATTTTTTTTGTGTTTTTTTTGCCTTTATTTTGTGGTTTTTTTTGCATTTTTTGTGTTTTTTTTGCATTTTTTTTTTTTTTTTTTTTTTTTTTTTGCATTTTTTTTTTTTTTTTTGTATTTTTTTGTGTTTTTTTTTGCATTTTTTTTGTTTTTTTGTGTTTTTTTGTGTTTTTTTTGCATTTTTTTTTGCATTGTTTTGCATTTTTTTTGCATTTTTTTGCATTTTTTTTTGCATTTTTTTTTGCATTTATTTGTTGTTTTTTTTTGCATTTTTTGTGGGTTTTTTTGCTTTTTTTTTGTTGCATTTTTTTAAATGTTTTTTTGCATTTTTTTGTGTTTTTTTGCATTTTTTTGTGTTTTTTTTGCATTTTTTTGTTGGTTTTTTTTTGCATTTTTTGTGGGTTTTTTGCATTTTTTTTGTTGCATTTTTTTTAATGTTTTTTTGCATTTTTTTGTGTTTTTTTGCATTTTTTTGTTTTTTTTGCATTTTTTTTGTGTTTTTTTTGCATTTTTTTGTGTTTTTTTGCATTTTTTTTGTGTTTTTTTTGCATTTTTTTGTGTTTTTTTTGCATTTTTTTTGCCTTTATTTTTTGTTTTTTTTTTGCATTTTTTTTGTTTTTTTTTGCATTTTTTAATGTTTTTTTGTGTTTTTTGTTTTTTTTGCATTTTTTTGTTTTTTTTTTTACATTTTTGTGTTTTTTTTGCATTTTTTTTGCCTTTATTTTTTGTTTTTTTTTGCATTTTTTTGTGTTTTTTTGCATTTTTTTTGCATTTTTTTTGTGTTTTTTTGCATTTTTTGTGTTTTTTTTTTTGCATTTTTTGTGTTTTTTTTTTGCATTTTTTTTTTTTTGCATTTTTTTTTAATGTTTTTTTGCATTTTTTGTGTTTTTTTGCATTTTTTTTTTTTTTGCATTTTTTTGTGTTTTTTTTTTGCATTTTTTGTGTTTTTTTTTTGCATTTTTTTAATGTTTTTTTGCATTTTTTTGCATTTTTTTTGCATTTTTTTGCATTTTTTTTTGCTTTTTTGTGGGTTTTTTTTGCATTTTTTGTGTTTTTTTGCATTTTTTTGTGTTTTTTTTGCATTTTTATGTGTTTTGTGTTTTTTTGCATTTAGTTTTGCATTTTTTAGCATTTTTTTTTGCATTTTTTGTGTTTTTTTTTTTGCATTTTTTGTGGTTTTTTTTTGCATTATTTTTTTTTTGCATTTTTTTTAATGTTTTTTTGCATTTTTTTGCATTTTTTTGCATTTTTTTTTGCTTTTTTTGTGGGTTTTTTTTGCATTTTTTGTGTTTTTTTTGCATTTTTTTTTGCATTTTTATGTGTTTTGTGTTTTTTTTGCATTTTGTTTTGCATTTTTTAGCATTTTTTTTGCATTTTTTTGTGTTTTTTTTGCATTTTTTTGTGTTTTTTTTTGCATTTTTTGTGTTTTTTTTGTGTTTTTTTGCATTTTTTTTGCCTTCATTTTGTGTTTTTTATTTGCATTTTTTTGTGGTTTTTTTGCATTTTTTTTGGTTTTTTTTATGTTTTTTTGCATTTTTTTTTGTTTTTTTTTTGCATTTTTTTGTGGTTTTTTTTGCATTTTTTGTGTTTTTTTTTTTGCATTTTTTTGTGTTTTTTTGCATTTTTTTGTGTTTTTTTTTGCATTTTTTTTGCATTTTTTGTGTTTTTTTTGCATTTTTTTTTTTTTTTTTTTTTTTGCATTTTTTTTTTTTTTTGCATTTTTTTTGTGGTTTTTTTTGCATTTTTTTGTGTTTTTTTTTTGCATTTTTTTTGTTTTTTTTGTGTTTTTTTGTGTTTTTTTTGCATTTTTTTTTGCATTGTTTTGCATTTTTTTTTGCATTTTTTTGCATTTTTTTTTGCATTTTTTTGTGTTTTTTTTTTGCATTTTTGTGTTTTTTTTGCATTTTTTTTTTGCATTGTTTTGCATTTTTTTTGCATTTTTTTGAATTTTTTTTTGCATTTTTTTGTTGTTTTTTTTTGCATTTTTTGTGTTTTTTTTTGCATTTTTTTTTTTTTTGCATTTTTTTTAATGTTTTTTTGCATTTTTTTGCATTTTTTTGTTTTTTTGCATTTTTTTGTGTTTTTTTGCATTTTTTTTTTTTTTTTTTTGCATTTTTTTTTTTTTTTTGCATTTTTTTTGCCTTTATTTTTTGTTTTTTTTTTGCATTTTTTTTGTGTTTTTTTTGCCTTTATTTTGTGTTTTTTTTTGCATTTTTTGTGTTTTTTTTGCATTTTTTTTTTTTTTTTTTTTTTTTTTTTTGCATTTTTTTTTTTTTTTTTTGTATTTTTTTTTTTTTTTTTTGCATTTTTTTTTTTTTTTGTGTTTTTTTGCATTTTTTTTTTTTTTTTTTTTGCATTTTTTTTGTTTTTTTTGTGTTTTTTTGTGTTTTTTTTGCATTTTTTTTTGCATTGTTTTGCATTTTTTTTTGCATTTTTTTGCATTTTTTTTTGCATTTTTTTGTTTTTTTTTTGCATTTTTTTTGTTTTTTTTGTGTTTTTTTGTGTTTTTTTTGCATTTTTTTTTTGCATTGTTTTGCATTTTTTTTGCATTTTTTTGAATTTTTTTTTGCATTTTTTTGTTGTTTTTTTTTGCATTTTTTGTGTTTTTTTTTGCATTTTTTTTTTTTGCATTTTTCTTAATGTTTTTTTGCATTTTTTGTGTTTTTTTGCATTTTTTTGTTTTTTTTGCATTTTTTTGTGTTTTTTTGCATTTTTTTTTTTTTTTTTTTGCATTTTTTTTTTTTTTTTTGCATTTTTTTTGCCTTTATTTTTTGTTTTTTTTTTGCATTTTTTGTGTTTTTTTTGCCTTTATTTTGTGTTTTTTTTTGCATTTTTTTTGTTTTTTTTGTGTTTTTTTGTGTTTTTTTTGCATTTTTTTTTGCATTGTTTTGCATTTTTTTTGCATTTTTTTGCATTTTTTTTTGCATTTTTTTGTTGTTTTTTTTTGCATTTTTTGTGGGTTTTTTTGCTTTTTTTTTGTTGCATTTTTTTAAATGTTTTTTTGCATTTTTTTGTGTTTTTTTTGCATTTTTTTGTGTTTTTTTTGCATTTTTTTGTGTTTTTTTGCATTTTTTTTGGTTTTTTTTTGCATTTTTTTGTGTTTTTTTTGCATTTTTTTTGCCTTTATTTTTTGTTTTTTTTTTGCATTTTTTTTGGTTTTTTTGCATTTTTTTGGTTTTTTTTTTTTGCATTTTTTTGAGGGGTTTTTTTGCATTTTTTTTTTGCATTTTTTTGGATTTTTTGCATTTTTTTGTGTTTTTTTGCATTTATTTTGCATTTTGTTTTGCATTTTTTTGTGTTTTTTTGTGTTTTTTTGTTTTTTTTGCATTTTTTTGTTTGTTTTTTTTACATTTTTGTGTTTTTTTTGCATTTTTTTTGCCTTTATTTTTTGTTTTTTTTTTTGCATTTTTTTGTGTTTTTTTGCATTTTTTTGCATTTTTTTTGTGTTTTTTTGCATTTTTTTGTTTGTTTTTTTTGCATTTTTTGTGTTTTTTTTTGCATTTTTTTTTTTTTGCATTTTTTTAATGTTTTTTTGCATTTTTTTGTTTTTTTGCATTTTTTTTTTTTTTTTTGCATTTTTTTGGGGTTTTTTTTGCATTTTTTTGTGTTTTTTTTGCATTTTTTTTGTGTTTTTTTTTTGCATTTTTTTTGCTTTTTTTGCATTTTTTTGAGGTTTTTTTTTGCATTTTTTTTGGCATTTTTTTGATTTTTTTGCATTTTTTTGTGTTTTTTTGCATTTATTTTGCATTTTGTTTTGCATTTTTTTGTGTGTTTTTTTGTGTTTTTTGTTTTTTTTGCATTTTTTTGTTTTTTTTTTTTACATTTTTGTGTTTTTTTTGCATTTTTTTTGCCTTTATTTTTTGTTTTTTTTTTTGCATTTTTTTGTTTTTTTGCATTTTTTGTTTTTTTGCATTTTTTTGTGTGTTTTTTTGCATTTTTTTGTGTTTTTTTTGTTTGCATTATTTTGTGTGTTTTTTGCATTTTTTTGCATTTTTTTTTTGCATTTTTTGTGTTTTTTTTTTTGCATTTTTTTGTTTTTTTTGCATTTTTTTTGCATTTTTTTTGCCTTTATTTTTTATTTTTTTTTGCATTTTTTTTTTTTTTTGCATTTTTTTTTTTTTTTTGCATTTTTTTGTGTTTTTTTTTTGCATTTTTTTTGTTTTTTTGTGTGTTTTTTTTGCATTTTTTTTTTGCATTTTTTTGCATTTTTTTTTGCATTTTTTTGTTGTTTTTTTTGCATTTTTTGTGTTTTTTTTGCATTTTTTTTTTTTTTTGCATTTTTTTTAATGTTTTTTTGCATTTTTTTGTGTTTTTTTGCATTTTTTTGTGTTTTTTTGCATTTTTTTGTGTTTTTTTTGCATTTTTTTGTGTTTTTTTGCATTTTTTTTGGTTTTTTTTTGCATTTTTTTGTGTTTTTTTTGCATTTTTTTTGCCTTTATTTTTTGTGTTTTTTTTTGCCTTTATTTTGTGTTTTTTTTTTGCATTTTTTGTGTTTTTTTTGCATTTTTTTTTTTTTTTTGCATTTTTTTTTGCATTTTTTTTTTTTTTTGCATTTTTTTTTTTTTTTTTTGTATTTTTTTGTGTTTTTTTTGCATTTTTTTTGTTTTTTTGTGTTTTTTTGTGTTTTTTTTGCATTTTTTTTTTGCATTGTTTTGCATTTTTTTTGCATTTTTTTGCATTTTTTTTTTGCATTTTTTTGTTGTTTTTTTTTGCATTTTTTGTGGGTTTTTTGCATTTTTTTTGTTGCATTTTTTTTAATGTTTTTTTGCATTTTTTTGTTTTTTTTGCATTTTTTTTGTGTTTTTTTTGCATTTTTTTGTGTTTTTTTGCATTTTTTTGTGTTTTTTTGCATTTTTTTGGGGTTTTTTTTGCATTTTTTTGTGTTTTTTTTGCATTTTTTTGTGTGTTTTTTTGTGTTTTTTGTTTTTTTTGCATTTTTTTGTTTTTTTTTTTACATTTTTGTGTTTTTTTTGCATTTTTTTGCCTTTATTTTTTGTTTTTTTTTGCATTTTTTTTGTGTTTTTTTGCATTTTTTTGCATTTTTTTTGTGTTTTTTTGCATTTTTTGTGTTTTTTTTTTTGCATTTTTTGTGTTTTTTTTTTGCATTTTTTTTTTTTTGCATTTTTTTTAATGTTTTTTGCATTTTTTTGTGTTTTTTTGCATTTTTTTTTTTTTTTTTGCATTTTTTTGTGTTTTTTTTTTTGCATTTTTTGTGTTTTTTTTTTGCATTTTTTTTAATGTTTTTTTGCATTTTTTTGCATTTTTTTTGCATTTTTTTGCATTTTTTTTTGCTTTTTTTGTGGGTTTTTTTTGCATTTTTTTTTTTTTGCATTTTTTTTTATGTTTTTTTGCATTTTTTTGTGTTTTTTTGCATTTTTTTTTTTTTTTTTTGCATTTTTTTTGGGTTTTTTTTTGCATTTTTTTGTGTTTTTTTTGCATTTTTTTTGCCTTTATTTTTTTTTTTTTTTTTGCATTTTTTTTGTGTTTTTTTTGCATTTTTTTGTGTTTTTTTTTTTTGCATTTTTTTTGCTTTTTTTTGCATTTTTTTGAGGGTTTTTTTTGCATTTTTTTTTCATTTTGTTTTGCATTTTTTTGTGTGTTTTTTTGTGTTTTTTTGTGTTTTTTTTGCATTTTTTTTTTTGCATTTTTTTGTGTTTTTTTTGCATTTTTTTTGCCTTTATTTTTTGTTTTTTTTTGCATTTTTTTTGTTTTTTTTGCATTTTTTTGTGTGTTTTTTTGTGTTTTTTGTTTTTTTTGCATTTTTTTGTTTTTTTTTTTACATTTTTGTGTTTTTTTTGCATTTTTTTGCCTTTATTTTTTTTGCATTTTTTTGTGTTTTTTTGCATTTTTTTGCATTTTTTTTGTGTTTTTTTGCATTTTTTGTGTTTTTTTTTTTGCATTTTTTGTGTTTTTTTTTTGCATTTTTTTTTTTTTTGCATTTTTTTTAATGTTTTTTTGCATTTTTTTGTGTTTTTTTGCATTTTTTTTTTTTTTTTGCATTTTTTTGTGTTTTTTTTTTTGCATTTTTTGTGTTTTTTTTTTGCATTTTTTTAATGTTTTTTTGCATTTTTTTGCATTTTTTTTGCATTTTTTTGCATTTTTTTTTGCTTTTTTTGTGGTTTTTTTTTGCATTTTTTGTGTTTTTTTGCATTTTTTTGTGTTTTTTTTTGCATTTTTATGTGTTTTGTGTTTTTTTGCATTTTGTTTTGCATTTTTTAGCATTTTTTTTTGCATTTTTTTGTGTTTTTTTTGCATTTTTTTGTGTTTTTTTTTTTGCATTTTTTGTGGTTTTTTTTGCATTTTTTTGTGGGTTTTTTTTGCATTTTTTGTGTTTTTTTTTGCATTATTTTTTTTTTGCATTTTTTTTAATGTTTTTTTGCATTTTTTTGCATTTTTTTTTGCTTTTTTTGTGGGTTTTTTTTGCATTTTTTGTGTTTTTTTTGCATTTTTTTGTGTTTTTTTTTGCATTTTTATGTGTTTTGTGTTTTTTTTGCATTTTGTTTTGCATTTTTTAGCATTTTTTTTGCATTTTTTTGTGTTTTTTTTGCATTTTTTTGTGTTTTTTTTTGCATTTTTTGTGTTTTTTTTTTGCATTTTTTTGTTGTTTTTTTTTGCATTTTTTGTGTTTTTTTTGCATTTTTTTTTTTTTTGCATTTTTTTTAATGTTTTTTTTGCATTTTTTTGCATTTTTTTTTGTTTTTTTGCATTTTTTGTGTTTTTTTTGCATTTTTTTGTGTTTTTTTGCATTTTTTTTGTTTTTTTTTTGCATTTTTTTGTGTTTTTTTTGCATTTTTTTTGCCTTTATTTTTTGTTTTTTTTTGCATTTTTTGTGTGTTTTTTTGCCTTTATTTTGTGTTTTTTTTGCATTTTTTTTTTTTTTTTTTTTTTTTTTTGCATTTTTATTTTTTTTTTTTGTATTTTTTTGTGTTTTTTTTGCATTTTTTTTGTTTTTTTGTGTTTTTTTGTGTTTTTTTTGCATTTTTTTTTGCATTGTTTTGCATTTTTTTTGCATTTTTTTGCATTTTTTTTTGCATTTTTTTGTTGGTTTTTTTTGCATTTTTTGTGGGTTTTTTTGCTTTTTTTTTTGTTGCATTTTTTTAAATGTTTTTTTGCATTTTTTTGTGTTTTTTTGCATTTTTTTGTTTTTTTTGCATTTTTTTGTGTTTTTTTGCATTTTTTTTGGTTTTTTTTTGCATTTTTTTGTGTTTTTTTTGCATTTTTTTTGCCTTTATTTTTTGTTTTTTTTTTGCATTTTTTTTGTTTTTTTTGCATTTTTTTTGTTTTTTTTTTGCATTTTTTTGAGGGTTTTTTTGCATTTTTTTTTGCATTTTTTTGTGTTTTTTTGCATTTTTTTGCATTTTTTTGTGTTTTTTTGCATTTTTTGTGTTTTTTTTTTGCATTTTTTTTTTTTTTGCATTTTTTTTTTATGTTTTTTTGCATTTTTTTGTTTTTTTGCATTTTTTTTTTTGCATTTTTTTTGGGTTTTTTTTGCATTTTTTTGTGTTTTTTTTGCATTTTTTTTGCCTTTATTTTTTTTTTTTTTTTGCATTTTTTTTGTGTTTTTTTTGCATTTTTTTTGTGTTTTTTTTTTTTGCATTTTTTTTGCTTTTTTTTGCATTTTTTTGAGGGTTTTTTTTGCATTTTTTTTGCATTTTGTTTTGCATTTTTTTGTGTGTTTTTTTGTGTTTTTTGTTTTTTTTGCATTTTTTTGGTTTTTTTTTTACATTTTTGTGTTTTTTTTGCATTTTTTTTGCCTTTATTTTTTGTTTTTTTGCATTTTTTTGTGTTTTTTTTTGCATTTTTTTGTGTTTTTTTTGTTTGCATTATTTTGTGTGTTTTTTGCATTTTTTAGCATTTTTTTTTGCATTTTTTGTGGTTTTTTTTTGCATTTTTTTTTTTTTTTTTGCATTTTTTTTTTTTTTGCATTTTTTTTTTTTTTTTGCATTTTTTTGTGTTTTTTTTTTGCATTTTTTTTTTTTTTTTTGTGTTTTTTTTGCATTTTTTTTTTGCATTGTTTTGCATTTTTTTGCATTTTTTTTTGCATTTTTTTTTTGCATTTTTTGTGTTTTTTTTTGCATTTTTTTTTTTTTTTGCATTTTTTTTTAATGTTTTTTTGCATTTTTTTGTGTTTTTTTGCATTTTTTTTGTGTTTTTTTGCATTTTTTTGTGTTTTTTTTGCATTTTTTTGTGTTTTTTTTGCATTTTTTTTGCCTTTATTTTTTGTGTTTTTTTTGCCTTCATTTTGTGTTTTTTTTTTGCATTTTTTGTGTTTTTTTTGCATTTTTTTTTTTTTTTTTTTTTTTTTTTTGCATTTTTTTTTTTTTTTTTTGTATTTTTTTGTGTTTTTTTTGCATTTTTTTTGTTTTTTTGTGTTTTTTTGTGTTTTTTTTGCATTTTTTTTTTGCATTGTTTTGCATTTTTTTTGCATTTTTTGCATTTTTTTTTTGCATTTTTTTGTTGGTTTTTTTTGCATTTTTTGTGGGTTTTTTGCATTTTTTTTGTTGCATTTTTTTTAATGTTTTTTTGCATTTTTTTGTGTTTTTTTGCATTTTTTTGTTTTTTTTGCATTTTTTTTGTGTTTTTTTTGCATTTTTTTGTGTTTTTTTTGCATTTTTTTGTGTTTTTTTGCATTTTTTTTGCCTTTATTTTTTGTTTTTTTTTTGCATTTTTTTTGTTTTTTTTGCATTTTTTTGTGTGTTTTTTTGTGTTTTTTGTTTTTTTTGCATTTTTTTGTTTTTTTTTTACATTTTTGTGTTTTTTTTGCATTTTTTTGCCTTTATTTTTTGTTTTTTTTTTGCATTTTTTTTGTTTTTTTTGCATTTTTTTTGTTTTTTTTTTTGCATTTTTTTGAGGGTTTTTTTGCATTTTTTTTTGCATTTTTTTGTGTTTTTTTGCATTTTTTTGCATTTTTTTGTGTTTTTTTGCATTTTTTGTGTTTTTTTTTTGCATTTTTTTTTTTTTTGCATTTTTTTTTTATGTTTTTTTGCATTTTTTTGTTTTTTTGCATTTTTTTTTTTGCATTTTTTTTGGGTTTTTTTTGCATTTTTTTGTGTTTTTTTTGCATTTTTTTTGCCTTTATTTTTTTTTTTTTTTTGCATTTTTTTTGTGTTTTTTTTGCATTTTTTTTGTGTTTTTTTTTTTTGCTTTTTTTTGCATTTTTTTGAGGGTTTTTTTTGCATTTTTTTTGCATTTTGTTTTGCATTTTTTTGTGTGTTTTTTTGTGTTTTTTGTTTTTTTTGCATTTTTTTGGTTTTTTTTTTACATTTTTGTGTTTTTTTTGCATTTTTTTTGCCTTTATTTTTTGTTTTTTTGCATTTTTTTGTGTTTTTTTTTGCATTTTTTTGTGTTTTTTTTGTTTGCATTATTTTGTGTGTTTTTTGCATTTTTTAGCATTTTTTTTTGCATTTTTTGTGGTTTTTTTTTGCATTTTTTTTTTTTTTTTTGCATTTTTTTTTTTTTTGCATTTTTTTTTTTTTTTTGCATTTTTTTGTGTTTTTTTTTTGCATTTTTTTTTTTTTTTTTGTGTTTTTTTTGCATTTTTTTTTTGCATTGTTTTGCATTTTTTTGCATTTTTTTTTGCATTTTTTTTTTGCATTTTTTGTGTTTTTTTTTGCATTTTTTTTTTTTTTTGCATTTTTTTTTAATGTTTTTTTGCATTTTTTTGTGTTTTTTTGCATTTTTTTTGTGTTTTTTTTGCATTTTTTTGTGTTTTTTTTGCATTTTTTTGTGTTTTTTTTGCATTTTTTTTGCCTTTATTTTTTGTGTTTTTTTTGCCTTCATTTTGTGTTTTTTTTTTGCATTTTTTGTGTTTTTTTTGCATTTTTTTTTTTTTTTTTTTTTTTTTTTTGCATTTTTTTTTTTTTTTTTTGTATTTTTTTGTGTTTTTTTTGCATTTTTTTTGTTTTTTTGTGTTTTTTTGTGTTTTTTTTGCATTTTTTTTTTGCATTGTTTTGCATTTTTTTTGCATTTTTTGCATTTTTTTTTTGCATTTTTTTGTTGGTTTTTTTTGCATTTTTTGTGGGTTTTTTGCATTTTTTTTGTTGCATTTTTTTTAATGTTTTTTTGCATTTTTTTGTGTTTTTTTGCATTTTTTTGTTTTTTTTGCATTTTTTTTGTGTTTTTTTTGCATTTTTTTGTGTTTTTTTTGCATTTTTTTGTGTTTTTTTGCATTTTTTTTGCCTTTATTTTTTGTTTTTTTTTTGCATTTTTTTTGTTTTTTTTGCATTTTTTTGTGTGTTTTTTTGTGTTTTTTGTTTTTTTTGCATTTTTTTGTTTTTTTTTTACATTTTTGTGTTTTTTTTGCATTTTTTTGCCTTTATTTTTTGTTTTTTTTTGCATTTTTTTGTGTTTTTTTGCATTTTTTTGCATTTTTTTTGTGTTTTTTTGCATTTTTTGTGTTTTTTTTTTTGCATTTTTTGTTTTTTTTTGCATTTTTTTTTTTTTTGCATTTTTTTTAATGTTTTTTTGCATTTTTTTGTGTTTTTTTGCATTTTTTTTTTTTTTGCATTTTTTTGTGTTTTTTTTTTTTGCATTTTTTGTGTTTTTTTTTTGCATTTTTTTTAATGTTTTTTTGCATTTTTTTGCATTTTTTTTGCATTTTTTGCATTTTTTTTTTGCATTTTTTTGTTGGTTTTTTTTGCATTTTTTGTGGGTTTTTTGCATTTTTTTTGTTGCATTTTTTTTAATGTTTTTTTGCATTTTTTTGTGTGTTTTTTTGTGTTTTTTGTTTTTTTTGCATTTTTTTGTTTTTTTTTACATTTTTGTGTTTTTTTTGCATTTTTTTGCCTTTATTTTTTGTTTTTTTTTTGCATTTTTTTGTGTTTTTTTGCATTTTTTTGCATTTTTTTTGTGTTTTTTTGCATTTTTTGTGTTTTTTTTTTTGCATTTTTTGTTTTTTTTTGCATTTTTTTTTTTTTTGCATTTTTTTTAATGTTTTTTTGCATTTTTTTGTGTTTTTTTGCATTTTTTTTTTTTTTGCATTTTTTTGTGTTTTTTTTTTTTGCATTTTTTGTGTTTTTTTTTTGCATTTTTTTTAATGTTTTTTTGCATTTTTTTGCATTTTTTTTTGCATTTTTTTGCATTTTTTTTTGCTTTTTTTGTGGGTTTTTTTTGCATTTTTTGTGTTTTTTTGCATTTTTTTGTGTTTTTTTTTGCATTTTTATGTGTTTTGTGTTTTTTTTGCATTTTGTTTTGCATTTTTTAGCATTTTTTTTTGCATTTTTTTGTGTTTTTTTTGCATTTTTTTGTGTTTTTTTTTTTGCATTTTTTGTGGTTTTTTTTGCATTTTTTTGTGGGTTTTTTTTGCATTTTTTGTGTTTTTTTTTGCATTATTTTTTTTTTGCATTTTTTTAATGTTTTTTTGCATTTTTTTGCATTTTTTAGCATTTTTTTTTGCATTTTTTTGTGTTTTTTTTGCATTTTTTTGTGTTTTTTTTTGCATTTTTTGTGTTTTTTTTTTGCATTTTTTTTGTGTTTTTTTGCATTTTTTTTGCCTTCATTTTGTGTTTTTTATTTGCATTTTTTTGTGGTTTTTTGCATTTTTTTTGGTTTTTTTTATGTTTTTTTGCATTTTTTTTTTGTTTTTTTTTTGCATTTTTTTGTGGTTTTTTTTGCATTTTTTGTGTTTTTTTTTTTTTGCATTTTTTTGCATTTTTTTTGCATTTTTTGTGTTTTTTTTGCATTTTTTTTTTTTTTTTTTTTTTTGCATTTTTTTTTTTTTTTGCATTTTTTTGTGGTTTTTTTTGCATTTTTTGTGTTTTTTTTTTTTTGCATTTTTTTGTGTTTTTTTGCATTTTTTTGTGTTTTTTTTTGCATTTTTTTTGCATTTTTTGTGTTTTTTTTGCATTTTTTTTTTTTTTTTTTTTTTTGCATTTTTTTTTTTTTTTGCATTTTTTTTGTGGTTTTTTTTGCATTTTTTTGTGTTTTTTTTTTTGCATTTTTTTTGTTTTTTTTGTGTTTTTTTGCATTTTTTTGCATTTTTTTTTGCATTGTTTTGCATTTTTTTTTGCATTTTTTTGCATTTTTTTTTGCATTTTTTTGTTGTTTTTTTTTGCATTTTTTGTTTTTTTTTTTGCATTTTTTTTTTTTGCATTTTTTTTGCATTTTTTTTGTGTTTTTTTGCATTTTTTTTGTGTTTTTTTTGTTTTTTTGTTTTTTTGTGTTTTTTTTTTTGCATTTTTTATGTTTTTTATGCATTTTTTTTGCATTTTTTTTTGCATTTTTTTATTTGCATTTTTTTGTTTTTTTTTGCATTTTTTTGCATTTTGTTTTGCATTTTTTTGCATTTTTTTTGCATTTTTTTGTGTTTTTTTTTTGTGTTTTTTTTTTTTTTTGCATTTTTTTGTGTTTTTTTTGCATTTTTTTGTTTTTTTTTGCATTTTTTTTTTTGCATTGTTTTGCATTTCTTTTGCATTTTTTTTTGCATTTTTTTTGCATTTTTTTGTGTGTGTTTTTGCATTTTTTTTGCATTTTTTTGTGTTTTTTATTTGCATTTTTTTGTGGGTTTTTTGCATTTTTTTTGTTTTTTTTTATGTTTTTTTGCATTTTTTTTTGTTTTTGTTTTGCATTTTTTTGTGGTTTTTTTTGCATTTTTTTGTGTTTTTTTTTTTTGCATTTTTTTGTGTTTTTTTGCATTTTTTGTGTTTTTTTTGCATTTTTTTTGCATTTTTTGTGTTTTTTTTTATGTTTTTTTGCATTTTTTTTTGTTTTTGTTTTGCATTTTTTTGTGGTTTTTTTTGCATTTTTTTGTGGTTTTTTTTTTTGCATTTTTTTGTGTTTTTTTGCATTTTTTGTGTTTTTTTTGCATTTTTTTTGCATTTTTTGTTTTTTTGCATTTTTTTGTGTTTTTTTTGCATTTTTATGTGTTTTGTGTTTTTTTTGCATTTTGTTTTGCATTTTTTAGCATTTTTTTTTGCATTTTTTTGTGTTTTTTTTGCATTTTTTTGTGTTTTTTTTTGCATTTTTTTGTGTTTTTTTTTTGCATTTTTTGTGTTTTTTTTGCATTATTTTTTTTTGCATTTTTTTTAATGTTTTTTTGCATTTTTTTGCATTTTTTTTTTGCATTTTTTTGCATTTTTTTTTGCTTTTTTTGTGGTTTTTTTTTTGCATTTTTATGTGTTTTGTGTTTTTTTTGCATTTTGTTTTGCATTTTTTAGCATTTTTTTTTGCATTTTTTTGTGTTTTTTTTGCATTTTTTGTGGGTTTTTTTTGCATTTTTTTTGTGTTTTTTTGCATTTTTTTTGCCTTCATTTTGTGTTTTTTATTTGCATTTTTTTGTGTTTTTTTTGCATTTTTTTTGTTTTTTTTTTGCATTTTTTTGTGGGTTTTTTTGCATTTTTTTGTGTTTTTTTTTTTGCATTTTTTTGTGTTTTTTTGCATTTTTTTGTGTTTTTTTTTGCATTTTTTTTGCATTTTTTGTGTTTTTTTTGCATTTTTTTTTTTTTTTGCATTTTTTTTGTGGTTTTTTTTGCATTTTTTTGTGGTTTTTTTTGCATTTTTTTTGTTTTTTTTGTGTTTTTTTTGTGTTTTTTTTGCATTTTTTTTTTGCATTGTTTTGCATTTTTTTTTGCATTTTTTTGCATTTTTTTTTTGCATTTTTTTGTTGTTTTTTTTTTGCATTTTTTTTTTTTTTTTTGCATTTTTTTTTTTTTTTGCATTTTTTTTGTGTTTTTTTGCATTTTTTTTTTGTTTTTTTGTTTTTTTGTGTTTTTTTTTTGCATTTTTTATGTTTTTTATGCATTTTTTTTGCATTTTTTTTTGCATTTTTTTATTTGCATTTTTTTGTTTTTTTTTGCATTTTTTTGCATTTTGTTTTGCATTTTTTTGCATTTTTTTTGCATTTTTTTGTGTTTTTTTGTGTTTTTTTGCATTTTTTTGTGTTTTTTTTGCATTTTTTTTTTTTTGCATTTTTTTGTGTTTTTTTTGCATTTTTTTGTTTTTTTTTGCATTTTTTTTTTTTGCATTGTTTTGCATTTCTTTTGCATTTCTTTTGCATTTCTTTTTGCATTTTTTTGTGTGTTTTTTTGCATTTTTTTAGCATTTTTTTTATGTTTTTTTGCATTTTTTTTTTTTTTTTTTGCATTTTTTTGTGTTTTTTTTTTTTTTTTGCATTTTTTGTGTGTTTTTTTGTGATTTTTTTGCATTTTTTTTATGTTTTTTTGCAATTTTTTTGCATTTTTTTTTTGCTTTTTTTGTGGGTTTTTTTTGCATTTTTTTGTTGTTTTTTTTTGCATTTTTTTGTGTTTTTTTTTTTGCATTTTTTGTGTTTTTTTGCATTTTTTTTGCATATTTTTTTTGCATTTTTTTGCATTTTTTTTTGCTTTTTTTGTGGGTTTTTTTTTGCATTTTTTGTGTTTTTTTGCATTTTTTTTGTGTTTTTTTTTGCATTTTTTTGTGTTTTTTTTGTGTTTTTTTTGCATTTATTTTGTGTTTTTTTGCATTTTTTGTGTTTTTTTTTTGCATTATTTTGTGTGTTTTTTGTGGGGTTTTTTTGCATTTTTTTTGTGTTTTTTTTTTTTGCATTTTTTAGCATTTTTTTTTTGCATTTTTTGTGTTTTTTTTGCATTTTTTGTGTTTTTTTTGCATTTTTTTTTTTTTTTTTGCATTTTTTTTGCCTTTATTTATTTATTTATTTTTGCATTTTTTTGTGTTTTTTTTTGCATTTTTTTTGTGTTTTTTTTGCATTTTTTTGTGGGTTTTTTTTGCATTTTTTTTGCATTTTTTTGGGATTTTTTTGCATTTTTTTTGTGTTTTTTTGCATTTTTTTGCATTTTTTTGCATTTTTTTTTGCATTTTTTTTTTTTTTTTTTGCATTTTTTGTGTTTTTTTTTGCATTTTTTTTTTTTTGCATTTTTTTGTGTTTTTTTTTGCATTTTTATGTGTTTTGTGTTTTTTTTGCATTTTGTTTTGCATTTTTTAGCATTTTTTTTTGCATTTTTTTGTGTTTTTTTTGCATTTTTTTGTGTTTTTTTTTTTGCATTTTTTGTGGTTTTTTTTGCATTTTTTTGTGGGTTTTTTTTGCATTTTTTGTGTTTTTTTTTGCATTATTTTTTTTTTGCATTTTTTTTAATGTTTTTTTGCATTTTTTTGCATTTTTTAGCATTTTTTTTTGCATTTTTTTGTGTTTTTTTTGCATTTTTTTGTGTTTTTTTTTGCATTTTTTGTGTTTTTTTTTTGCATTTTTTTTGTGTTTTTTTGCATTTTTTTTGCCTTCATTTTGTGTTTTTTATTTGCATTTTTTTGTGGTTTTTTGCATTTTTTTTGGTTTTTTTTATGTTTTTTTGCATTTTTTTTTGTTTTTTTTTTGCATTTTTTTGTGGTTTTTTTTGCATTTTTTGTGTTTTTTTTTTTTTGCATTTTTTTGCATTTTTTTTGCATTTTTTGTGTTTTTTTTGCATTTTTTTTTTTTTTTTTTTTTTTTTGCATTTTTTTTTTTTTTTGCATTTTTTTGTGGTTTTTTTTGCATTTTTTGTGTTTTTTTTTTTTTGCATTTTTTTGTGTTTTTTTGCATTTTTTTGTGTTTTTTTTTGCATTTTTTTTGCATTTTTTGTGTTTTTTTTGCATTTTTTTTTTTTTTTTTTTTTTTGCATTTTTTTTTTTTTTTGCATTTTTTTTGTGGTTTTTTTTGCATTTTTTTGCATTTTTTTATTTGCATTTTTTTGTTTTTTTTTGCATTTTTTTGCATTTTGTTTTGCATTTTTTTGCATTTTTTTTGCATTTTTTTGTGTTTTTTTTTTGTGTTTTTTTGTGTTTTTTTGCATTTTTTTGTGTTTTTTTTTGCATTTTTTTTTTTTTTTGCATTTTTTTGTGTTTTTTTTGCATTTTTTTGTTTTTTTTTGCATTTTTTTTTTTGCATTGTTTTGCATTTCTTTTGCATTTTTTTTTGCATTTTTTTTGCATTTTTTTGTGTGTGTTTTTGCATTTTTTTTGCATTTTTTTGTGTTTTTTATTTGCATTTTTTTGTGGTTTTTTTGCATTTTTTTTGTTTTTTTTTATGTTTTTTTGCATTTTTTTTTGTTTTTGTTTTGCATTTTTTTGTGGTTTTTTTTGCATTTTTTTGTGTTTTTTTTTTTTGCATTTTTTTGTGTTTTTTTGCATTTTTTGTGTTTTTTTTGCATTTTTTTTGCATTTTTTGTGTTTTTTTTTATGTTTTTTTGCATTTTTTTTTGTTTTTGTTTTGCATTTTTTTGTGGTTTTTTTTGCATTTTTTTGTGTTTTTTTTTTTTGCATTTTTTTGTGTTTTTTTGCATTTTTTGTGTTTTTTTTGCATTTTTTTTGCATTTTTTGTTTTTTTGCATTTTTTTGCATTTTGTTTTGCATTTTTTTGCATTTTTTTTGCATTTTTTTGTGTTTTTTTTTTGTGTTTTTTTGTGTTTTTTTGCATTTTTTTGTGTTTTTTATTTGCATTTTTTTGTGGTTTTTTTGCATTTTTTTTGGTTTTTTTTTATGTTTTTTTGCATTTTTTTTTGTTTTTGTTTTGCATTTTTTTGTGTTTTTTTTTGCATTTTTTTGTGTTTTTTTTTTTGCATTTTTTTTGTGTTTTTTTGCATTTTTTTGTGTTTTTTTTGCATTTTTTTTGCATTTTTTGTGTTTTTTTGCATTTTTTTGTTTTTTTTTTGCATTTTTATGTGTTTTGTGTTTTTTTTGCATTTTGTTTTGCATTTTTTAGCATTTTTTTTTGCATTTTTTTGTGTTTTTTTTGCATTTTTTTGTGTTTTTTTTTTGCATTTTTTGTGTTTTTTTTTTGCATTTTTTTGTGTTTTTTTTTTGCATTTTTTGTGTTTTTTTTTGCATTATTTTTTTTTGTGTTTTTTTTAATGTTTTTTTGCATTTTTTTGCATTTTTTTTTTGCATTTTTTTGCATTTTTTTTTGCTTTTTTTGTGGGTTTTTTTTGCATTTTTTGTGTTTTTTTTGCATTTTTTTTGTGTTTTTTTTTGCATTTTTATGTGTTTTGTGTTTTTTTTGCATTTTGTTTTGCATTTTTTAGCATTTTTTTTTGCATTTTTTTGTGTTTTTTTTGCATTTTTTGTGGGTTTTTTTTGCATTTTTTTTGTTTTTTTTTATGTTTTTTTGCATTTTTTTTTGTTTTTTTTTACATTTTTGTGTTTTTTTTGCATTTTTTTGCCTTTATTTTTTGTTTTTTTTTGCATTTTTTTGTGTTTTTTTGCATTTTTTTGCATTTTTTTTGTGTTTTTTTGCATTTTTTGTGTTTTTTTTTTTGCATTTTTTGTGTTTTTTTTTGCATTTTTTTTTTTTTTGCATTTTTTTTAATGTTTTTTTGCATTTTTTTGTGTTTTTTTTGCATTTTTTTTTTTTTTTTGCATTTTTTTGTGTTTTTTTTTTTTGCATTTTTTGTGTTTTTTTTGCATTTTTTTTAATGTTTTTTTGCATTTTTTTGCATTTTTTTTTGCATTTTTTTGCATTTTTTTTTGCTTTTTTTGTGGTTTTTTTTTGCATTTTTTGTGTTTTTTTGCATTTTTTTGTGTTTTTTTTTGCATTTTTATGTGTTTTGTGTTTTTTTTGCATTTTGTTTTGCATTTTTTAGCATTTTTTTTTTGCATTTTTTTGTGTTTTTTTTGCATTTTTTTGTGTTTTTTTTTTTGCATTTTTTGTGGGTTTTTTTGCATTTTTTTGTGGGTTTTTTTTGCATTTTTTGTGTTTTTTTTTTTGCATTATTTTTTTTTTGCATTTTTTTAATGTTTTTTTGCATTTTTTGGCATTTTTTTGCATTTTTTTTTGCTTTTTTTGTGGAGTTTTTTTGCATTTTTTGTGTTTTTTTTGCATTTTTTTGTGTTTTTTTTTGCATTTTTATGTGTTTTGTGTTTTTTTTGCATTTTGTTTTGCATTTTTTAGCATTTTTTTTTGCATTTTTTTGTGTTTTTTTTGCATTTTTTTGTGTTTTTTTTTGCATTTTTTGTGTTTTTTTTTTGCATTTTTTTTGTGTTTTTTTGCATTTTTTTTGCCTTCATTTTGTGTTTTTTATTTGCATTTTTTTGTGGTTTTTTTGCATTTTTTTTGGTTTTTTTTATGTTTTTTTGCATTTTTTTTTGTTTTTTTTTTTGCATTTTTTTGTGGTTTTTTTTGCATTTTTTGTGTTTTTTTTTTTTGCATTTTTTTGTGTTTTTTTGCATTTTTTTGTGTTTTTTTTTGCATTTTTTTTGCATTTTTTGTGTTTTTTTTTGCATTTTTTTTTTTTTTTTTTTTTTGCATTTTTTTTTTTTTTTGCATTTTTTTTGTGGTTTTTTTTGCATTTTTTTGTGTTTTTTTTTGCATTTTTTTTGTTTTTTTTGTGTTTTTTTGTGTTTTTTTGCATTTTTTTTTGCATTGTTTTGCATTTTTTTTTGCATTTTTTTGCATTTTTTTTTGCATTTTTTTGTTGTTTTTTTTTGCATTTTTTTGCATTTTTTTTGTGTTTTTTTGCATTTTTTTTGTGTTTTTTTTGTTTTTTTGTTTTTTTGTGTTTTTTTTTTTGCATTTTTTATGTTTTTTATGCATTTTTTTTGCATTTTTTTTTGCATTTTTTTATTTGCATTTTTTTGTTTTTTTTTGCATTTTTTTGCATTTTGTTTTGCATTTTTTTGCATTTTTTTTGCATTTTTTTGTGTTTTTTTTTTGTGTTTTTTTGTGTTTTTTTGCATTTTTTGTGTTTTTTTTTGCATTTTTTTTTTTTTTGCATTTTTTTGTGTTTTTTTTGCATTTTTTTGTTTTTTTTTTGCATTTTTTTTTTTTGCATTGTTTTGCATTTCTTTTGCATTTTTTTTTGCATTTTTTTTGCATTTTTTTGTGTGTTTTTTTGCATTTTTTTTGCATTTTTTTTAATGTTTTTTTGCATTTTTTTGTGTTTTTTATTTGCATTTTTTTGTGGTTTTTTTGCATTTTTTTTGTTTTTTTTTTATGTTTTTTTGCATTTTTTTTTGTTTTTGTTTTGCATTTTTTTGTGTTTTTTTTTGCATTTTTTTGTGTTTTTTTTTTTTGCATTTTTTTGTGTTTTTTTGCATTTTTTTGTGTTTTTTTTGCATTTTTTTTGCATTTTTTGTGTTTTTTTGCATTTTTTTGTTTTTTTTTTGCATTTTTATGTGTTTTGTGTTTTTTTTGCATTTTGTTTTGCATTTTTTAGCATTTTTTTTTGCATTTTTTTGTGTTTTTTTTGCATTTTTTTGTGTTTTTTTTTTGCATTTTTTGTGTTTTTTTTTGCATTTTTTTGTGTTTTTTTTTTGCATTTTTTGTGTTTTTTTTTGCATTATTTTTTTTTGCATTTTTTTAAATGTTTTTTTGCATTTTTTTGCATTTTTTTTTTGCATTTTTTTGCATTTTTTTTTGCTTTTTTTGTGGGTTTTTTTTGCATTTTTTGTGTTTTTTTTGCATTTTTTTTGTGTTTTTTTTTGCATTTTTATGTGTTTTGTGTTTTTTTTGCATTTTGTTTTGCATTTTTTAGCATTTTTTTTTGCATTTTTTTGTGTTTTTTTGCATTTTTTTTGTGTTTTTTTTTGCATTTTTTTTGCATTTTTTGTGTTTTTTTTGCATTTTTTTTTTTTTTGCATTTTTTTTGTGGTTTTTTTTGCATTTTTTTTGTGGTTTTTTTTGCATTTTTTTTGTTTTTTTTGTGTTTTTTTGTGTTTTTTTTGCATTTTTTTTTTGCATTTTTTTTTTTTTTTTTGCATTTTTTTTTTTTTTGCATTTTTTTTTTGTTTTTTTGTTTTTTTGTGTTTTTTTTTGCATTTTTTTTTTGTTTTTTTGTTTTTTTGTGTTTTTTTTTGCATTTTTTATGTTTTTTATGCATTTTTTTTGCATTTTTTTTTGCATTTTTTGTTTTTTTTTTTGCATTTTTTTTTTTTTGCATTTTTTTGCATTTTTTTTGTTTTTTTGCATTTTTTTGTGTTTTTTTTGTTTTTTTGTTTTTTTGTGGTTTTTTTTTGCATTTTTTATGTTTTTTATGCATTTTTTTTGCATTTTTTTTTGCATTTTTTTATTTGCATTTTTTTGTTTTTTTTTGCATTTTTTTGCATTTTGTTTTGCATTTTTTTTGCATTTTTTTGCATTTTTTTGTGTTTTTTTTTGTGTTTTTTTGTGTTTTTTTGCATTTTTTTGTGTTTTTTTTTGCATTTTTTTTTTTTTTGCATTTTTTTGTGTTTTTTTTGCATTTTTTTGTTTTTTTTTTGCATTTTTTTTTTTTGCATTGTTTTGCATTTCTTTTGCATTTTTTTTTGCATTTTTGTTGCATTTTTTTGTGTGTTTTTTTGCATTTTTTTTGCATTTTTTTAATGTTTTTTTGCATTTTTTTGTGTTTTTTATTTGCATTTTTTTGTGGTTTTTCTGCATTTTTTTTGTTTTTTTTTTATGTTTTTTTGCATTTTTTTTTGTTTTTGTTTTGCATTTTTTTGTGTTTTTTTTTGCATTTTTTTGTGTTTTTTTTTTTTGCATTTTTTTGTGTTTTTTTGCATTTTTTTGTGTTTTTTTTGCATTTTTTTTTTGCATTTTTTGTGTTTTTTTTGCATTTTTTTGTGTTTTTTTTTGCATTTTTATGTGTTTTGTGTTTTTTTTGCATTTTGTTTTGCATTTTTTAGCATTTTTTTTTGCATTTTTTTGTGTTTTTTTTGCATTTTTTTGTGTTTTTTTTTTGCATTTTTTGTGGTTTTTTTTGCATTTTTTTGTGTTTTTTTTTTGCATTTTTTGTGTTTTTTTTTGCATTATTTTTTTTTGCATTTTTTTTAATGTTTTTTTGCATTTTTTTGCATTTTTTTTTTGCATTTTTTTGCATTTTTTTTTTGCTTTTTTTGTGGGTTTTTTTTGCATTTTTTGTGTTTTTTTTGCATTTTTTTTGTGTTTTTTTTTGCATTTTTATGTGTTTTGTGTTTTTTTTGCATTTTGTTTTGCATTTTTTAGCATTTTTTTTTGCATTTTTTTGTGTTTTTTTTGCATTTTTTGTGGGGTTTTTTTGCATTTTTTTTGTGTTTTTTTGCATTTTTTTTGCCTTCATTTTGTGTTTTTTATTTGCATTTTTTTGTGTTTTTTTTGCATTTTTTTTGTTTTTTTTTATGTTTTTTTGCATTTTTTTTTGTTTTTTTTTTGCATTTTTTGTGGTTTTTTTTGCATTTTTTTTTTGCATTTTTTTGTGTTTTTTTGCATTTTTTTGTGTTTTTTTTTGCATTTTTTTTGCATTTTTTGTGTTTTTTTTGCATTTTTTTTTTTTTTGCATTTTTTTTGTGGTTTTTTTTGCATTTTTTTGTGGTTTTTTTTGCATTTTTTTTGTTTTTTTTGTGTTTTTTTGTGTTTTTTTTGCATTTTTTTTTTGCATTGTTTTGCATTTTTTTTTGCATTTTTTTGCATTTTTTTTTTGCATTTTTTTGTTGTTTTTTTTTTGCATTTTTTTTTTTTTTTTTGCATTTTTTTTTTTTTTTGCATTTTTTTTGTGTTTTTTTGCATTTTTTTTTTGTTTTTTTGTTTTTTTGTGTTTTTTTTTTGCATTTTTTATGTTTTTTATGCATTTTTTTTGCATTTTTTTTTGCATTTTTTTATTTGCATTTTTTTGCATTTTGTTTTGCATTTTTTTGCATTTTTTTTTGCATTTTTTTGTGTTTTTTTTTGTGTTTTTTTGTGTTTTTTTGCATTTTTTTGTGTTTTTTTTTGCATTTTTTTTTTTTTGCATTTTTTTGTGTTTTTTTTTGCATTTTTTTGTTTTTTTTTGCATTTTTTTTTTTTGCATTGTTTTGCATTTCTTTTGCATTTTTTTTGCATTTTTTTTGCATTTTTTTGTGTGTTTTTTTGCATTTTTTTTGCATTTTTTTTTTTTGCATTTTTTTTTATGTTTTTTTGCATTTTTTTTTTTTTTTTTTTGCATTTTTTTGTGTTTTTTTTTTTTTTGCATTTTTTGTGTGTTTTTTTGTGTTTTTTTTGCATTTTTTTTATGTTTTTTTGCAATTTTTTTGCATTTTTTTTTTGCTTTTTTTGTGGGGTTTTTTTGCATTTTTTTGTTGTTTTTTTTTGCATTTTTTTGTGTTTTTTTTTTTGCATTTTTTGTGTTTTTTTGCATTTTTTTTGCATATTTTTTTGCATTTTTTTTGCATTTTTTTTTGCTTTTTTTCGTGGGGTTTTTTTGCATTTTTTGTGTTTTTTTGCATTTTTTTTGTGTTTTTTTTTTGCATTTTTTTGTGTTTTTTTTGTGTTTTTTTTGCATTTATTTTGTGTTTTTTTGCATTTTTTGTGTTTTTTTTTTGCATTATTTTGTGTGTTTTTTGTGGGGTTTTTTTGCATTTTTTTTGTGTTTTTTTTTGTTGCATTTTTTTTGTGTTTTTTTTGCATTTTTTTGTGGGTTTTTTTTGCATTTTTTTTGCATTTTTTTGGGATTTTTTTGCATTTTTTTGTGTTTTTTTGCATTTTTTTGCATTTTTTTGCATTTTTTTTTGCATTTTTTTTTAATGTTTTTTGCATTTTTTTGTGTTTTTTTGCATTTTTTTGTGTTTTTTTTGCATTTTTTTGCATTTTTTTGCATTTTTTTTTGCATTTTTTTGTTTGTTTTTTTTTGCATTTTTTGTGGGTTTTTTTTGCATTTTTTTTTTTTTGCATTTTTTTAATGTTTTTTTGCATTTTTTTGTGTTTTTTTGCATTTTTTTTTTTTTTTTTTGCATTTTTTTTTTTTTTTTTGCATTTTTTTGCGTTTTTTTTTGCATTTTTTTGCATTTTGTTTTGCATTTTTTTGCATTTTTTTTGCATTTTTTGTGTTTTTTTGCATTTTTTTTGTGTTTTTTTTGTTTTTTTGTGTTTTTTTTTGTTTTTTTGTGTTTTTTTTGTGTTTTTTTTTTTGCATTTTTTATGTTTTTTTTGCATTTTTTTTGCATTTTTTTGCATTTTTTTATTTGCATTTTTTTGTTTTTTTTTTGCATTTTTTTGCATTTTGTTTTGCATTTTTTTGCATTTTTTTTGCATTTTTTTGTGTTTTTTTTGTGTTTTTTTGTGTTTTTTTGCATTTTTTTGTGTTTTTTTTGCATTTTTTTGCATTTTGTTTTGCATTTTTTTTGCATTTTTTTTGCATTTTTTTGTGTGTTTTTTGTTTTTTTTGCATTTTTTTGTGTTTTTTTTTTTGCATTTTTTTGCATTTTTTTTGCATTTTTTTGTGTTTTTTTGCATTTTTTTGCATTTTGTTTTGCATTTTTTTTGCATTTTTTTTTGCATTTTTTTGTTTTTTTTTTGTGTTTTTTTGTGTTTTTTTGCATTTTTTTGTGTTTTTTTTTGCATTTTTTTGTTTTTTTGCATTTTTTTGTGTTTTTTTTGCATTTTTTTTTTTTTTTTGCATTTTTTTTTTTGCATTGTTTTGCATTTCTTTTGCATTTTTTTGCTTTTTTTTTGCATTTTTTTGCATTTTTTTTTTTGCATTTTTTGTGTTTTTTTGCATTTTTTTTGCATATTTTTTTGCATTTCTTTTGCATTTTTTTTTGCTTTTTTTGTGGGGTTTTTTTGCATTTTTTGTGTTTTTTTGCATTTTTTTTGTGTTTTTTTGCATTTTTTTGTGTTTTTTTGTGGTTTTTTTTGCATTTTTTGTGTTTTTTTTTGCATTTTTTTGTGTTTTTTTGCATTTTTTTTGTTTTTTTTTTGCATTTTTTTTGTGTTTTTTTTTGCATTTTTTTTGCCTTTATTTTTTGTTTTTTTTTTGCATTTTTTTTGTGTTTTTTTTGCATTTTTTTTGTGGTTTTTTTTTTGCTTTTTTTGCATTTTTTTGAGGTTTTTTTTTGCATTTTTTTTTGCATTTTTTTGTGTTTTTTTGCATTTTTTTGCATTTTGTTTTGCATTTTTTTTGCATTTTTTTTTTTGCATTTTTTTGTTTTTTTTTTGTGTTTTTTTGTGTTTTTTTGCATTTTTTTGTTTTTTGCATTTTTTTGTGTTTTTTTTGCATTTTTTTTTTTTTTTTGCATTTTTTTTTTTTGCATTGTTTTGCATTTCTTTTGCATTTTTTTGCTTTTTTTTTGCATTTTTTTGCATTTTTTTTTTTGCATTTTTTGTGTTTTTTTGCATTTTTTTTGCATATTTTTTTGCATTTCTTTTGCATTTTTTTTTGCTTTTTTTGTGGGGTTTTTTTTTGCATTTTTTGTGTTTTTTTGCATTTGTTTTGTTTTTTTGCATTTTTTTGTGTTTTTTTTTGCATTTATTTTGGTTTTTTTTGCATTATTTTGTGTGTTTTTTGTGTTTTTTTTTTGCATTTTTTTTTTTGCATTTTTTAGCATTTTTTTTTTTGCGTTTTTTGTGTTTTTTTTTTGCATTTTTTGTGTTTTTTTGCATTTTTTTGTGGTTTTTTTTGCATTTTTTTTTATGTTTTTTTGCATTTTTTTTTGTTTTTTTTTGCATTTTTTTGTGTTTTTTTTTTTGCATTTTTTTATGTTTTTTTTGCATTTTTTTGTGTTTTTTTTGCATTTTTTTGTGTTTTTTTTTGCATTTTTTTTGCTTTTTTTTGCATTTTTTTGAGGTTTTTTTTTGCATTTTTTTGCATTTTTTTGGATTTTTTTGCATTTTTTTTGTGTTTTTTTGCATTTTTTTGTTTTTTTTTTACATTTTTGTGTTTTTTTTGCATTTTTTTTGCCTTTATTTTTTGTTTGCATTTTTTTGTGTTTTTTTTTTTTGCATTTTTTTGTGTTTTTTTTTTTTTGCATTTTTTTTAATGTTTTTTTGCATTTTTTGTGTTTTTTTTTGCATTTTTTTGTGTTTTTTTGCATTTTTTTTGCATTTTTTTTGCCTTTATTTTGTGTTTTTTATTTGCATTTTTTTGTGGTTTTTTTGCATTTTTTTTGTTTTTTTTATGTATTTTTGCATTTTTTTTTGTTTTTTTTTTGCATTTTTTTGAGTTTTTTTGCATTTTTTTGTGTTTTTTTTTTTGCATTTTTTGTGTTTTTTTTGCATTTTTTTTTGTGGGTTTTTTTTTGCATTTTTTGCATTTTTTTTGCATTTTTTTTTTTTTTTTTTTGCATTTTTTTGTGTTTTTTTTTGCATTTTTTTGCATTTGTTTTGCATTTTTTTTGTGTTTTTTTTGCATTTTTTTGCGTTTTTTTTGCATTTTTTGTGTTTTTTTTTTGCATTTTTTTGTGTTTTTTTGCATTTTTTTGGTGTTTTTTTTTTGCATTTTTTTGTGTTTTTTTTTTGCATTTTTTGTTTTTTTTTGTGTTTTTTTGTGGTTTTTTTTTTGCATTTTTTTGTTTGTTTTTTTGCATTTATTTTGCATTTTGTTTTACAATTTTTTTGTGTTATTTATTTGCATTTTTTTGTGTTTTTTTTTGCATTTTTTTATGTTTTTTTGCATTTTTTTTTGTTTTTTTTTTTGCATTTTTTTGAGTTTTTTTTTGCATTTTTTTGTGTTTTTTTGCATTTTTTTTGTGGGGTTTTTTTTGCATTTTTTGCATTTTTTTGCATTTTTTTTTTTTTTTTTGCATTTTTTTTTTTTTTTTGCATTTTTTTGTTTTTTTTTGCATTTTTTTGCATTTTTTTTGTGTTTTTTTTTGCATTTTTTTGCGTTTTTTTTGCATTTTTTTGTGGTTTTTTTTTGCATTTTTTTGTGTTTTTTTGCATTTTTTTGTGTTTTTTTTTTGCATTTTTTTGTGTTTTTTTTTGCATTTTTTGTTTTTTTTTGTGTTTTTTTGTGTTTTTTTTGCATTTTTTTGTTTGTTTTTTTTGCATTTATTTTGCATTTTGTTTTGCAATTTTTTTTTTTTTTTGCATTTTTTTGCGTTTTTTTTTGCATTTTCTTGCATTTTTTTTGCATTTTTTTTTTTTTTTTTTTGCATTTTTTGTGTTTTTTTTTTGCATTTTTTAGCATTTTTTTTGCATTTTTTGTGTTTTTTTTTGCATTTTTTTGTTTTTTTTTTTGCATTTTTTTGTGTTTTTTTGCATTTTTTTTGTTTTTTTTTTTGCATTTTTTTGTGGGTTTTTTTTGCATTTTTTTTGCATTTTTTTTGCCTTTATTTTGTGTTTTTTATTTGCATTTTTTTGTGTTTTTTTTGCATTTTTTTTATGTTTTTTTGCATTTTTTTTTGTTTTTTTTTTTGCATTTTTTTGTGTTTTTTTTGCATTTTTTTGTGTTTTTTTTTTTTGCATTTTTTTGTGTTTTTTTGCATTTTTTTGCGTTTTTTTTTTGCATTTTTTTGTTTTTTTTTGCATTTTTTTGCATTTTTTTTGCCTTTATTTTGCATTTTTTTGCATTTTTTTTTTTTTTTTTGAATTTTTTTTTGCATTTTTTTGTTTTTTTGCATTTTTTTTTGTTTTTTTTTTGCATTTTTTTGTTTTTTTTTTGCATTTTTTTGCATTTGTTTTGCATTTTTTTTGTGTTTTTTTTTGCATTTTTTTGCGTTTTTTTTTGCATTTTTTGGTGTTTTTTTTTTTGCATTTTTTTGTGTTTTTTTTTTTTTTTTTCTTTTTTTTTTTTGCATTTTTTTTTTTTTTTGCATTTTTTTTTTTTTTTTTGCATTTTTTTGTTTTTTTTTGCATTTTTTTGCATTTTTTTGTGTTTTTTTTTGCATTTTTTTGCGTTTTTTTTGCATTTTTTTGTGGTTTTTTTTTTTGCATTTTTTTTGTGTTTTTTTGCATTTTTTTTGTGGTTTTTTTTGCATTTTTTTGTGTTTTTTTTTGCATTTCTTGTTTTTTTTTGCATTTTTTTGTTTGTTTTTTTGCATTTATTTTGCATTTTGTTTTGCAATTTTTTTGTGTTATTTTTTTGCATTTTTTTGTGTTTTTTTTTGCATTGTTTTGCATTTTTTTTGCATTTTTTTGCGTTTTTTTTTGCAATTTTTTTTTTTTTTTGCATTTTTTTTTTTGCATTGTTTTGCATTTTTTTGCATTTTCTTGCATTTTTTTTTGCATTTTTTTTTTGCATTTTTTGTGGTTTTTTTTTTTGCATTTTTTAGCATTTTTTTTGCATTTTTTTGTGTTTTTTTTTGCATTTTTTTGTTTGTTTTTTTTGCATTTTTTTGTGTTTTTTTGCATTTTTTTTGTGTTTTTTTTTTGCATTTTTTTGTGTTTTTTTTTGCATTTTTTTGCCTTTATTTTGTGTTTTTTATTTGCATTTTTTGTGTTTTTTTTGCATTTTTTTGTTTTTTTGCATTTTTTTTTGTTTTTTTTTTGCATTTTTTTGTGTTTTTTTTGCATTTTTTTGTGTTTTTTTTTTTGCATTTTTTTGTGTTTTTTTTGCATTTTTTTGTGGTTTTTTTTGCATTTTTTTGTGTTTTTTTTTGCATTTTTTTGTGTTTTTTTTTTGCATTTTTTTGTTTTTTTTTGCATTTTTTTGCATTTTTTTTGCCTTTATTTTGCATTTTTTTGCATTTTTTTTTTTTTTTTTGAATTTTTTTTTGCATTTTTTTGCGTTTTTTTTGCATTTTTTTTGCATTTTGTTTTGCATTTTTTTGCATTTTTTTTGGCATTTTTTTGTTTTTTTTGCATTTTTTTGTGTTTTTTTTGTTTTTTTGTGTTTTTTTTGGAATTTTTTGGTGTTTTTTTTTTTTTATTTGTGGTTTTTTTTAGCATTTTTTTGCATTTTTTTTTGCATTTTTTTGTGTTTTTTTGCATTTTTTTGTGTTTTTTTTTTTGCATTTTTTGAGTTTTTTTGCATTTTTTTTGCATTTTTTTTGCCTTTATTTTGTGTTTTTTTTTTTGCATTTTTTTGTGTTTTTTGCATTTTTTTGCGTTTTTTTTGCATTTTTTTGTGGGTTTTTTTTGCATTTTTTTTGCCTTTATTTTGTGGGTTTTTTTTGCATTTTTTTGTGTTTTTTTGCATTTTTTTTTTTTTTTTGCATTTTTTTGTGGGTTTTTTTGCATTTTTTTGTGTTTTTTTTGCATTTTTTTGCATTTTTTTTGCCTTTATTTTGTTTTTTTTTGCATTTTTTTTGTGTTTTTTTTGCATTTTTTTGTGTTTTTTTTTGCATTTTTTTGCATTTGTTTAGCATTTTTTTTGTGTTTTTTTTTTTGCATTTTTTTGTGTTTTTTTTTGCATTTTTTTTGCCTTTATTTTGTGGGTTTTTTTGCCGTTATTTTGTGTTTTTTTTTTTGCATTTTTTTTGCATTTTTTTTTTGCATTTTTTTGCATTTTTTTTTGCATTTTTTTGCATTTGTTTTGCATTTTTTTGTGTTTTTTTTTTTGCATTTTTTTGCGTTTTTTTTGCATTTTTTTTGCATTTTTTTTTTTTTGCATTTTTTTTTTATGTTTTTTTTGCATTTTTTTTGCATTTTTTTTTTGCTTTTTTTGTGTTTTTTTTTTTTTGCATTTTTTTGTGTTTTTTTTGCATTTTTTTTGTGGGTTTTTTTGCATTTTTTTGTGTTTTTTTTTTGCATTTTTTTGAGTTTTTTTGCATTTTTTTTGCATTTTTTTTGCCTTTATTTTGTGTTTTTTTTTTGCATTTTTTTGTGTTTTTTTTGCATTTTTTTTTGCTTTTTTTGTGGGGTTTTTTTTGCATTTTTTGTGTTTTTTTTTGCATTTTTATGTGTTTTGTGTTTTTTTTGCATTTTGTTTTGCATTTTTTAGCATTTTTTTTTGCATTTTTTTGTGTTTTTTTTGCATTTTTTTGTGTTTTTTTTTTGCATTTTTTGTGTTTTTTTTTGCATTTTTTTGTGTTTTTTTGCATTTTTTTGCATTTTTTTTGCCTTTATTTTGTGTTTTTTATTTGCATTTTTTTGTGGTTTTTTTGCATTTTTTTTGTTTTTTTTATGTATTTTTGCATTTTTTTTTGTTTTTTTTTTGCATTTTTTTGTGGTTTTTTTTGCATTTTTTTGTGTTTTTTTTTTGCATTTTTTTGTGTTTTTTGCATTTTTTTGTGGGTTTTTTTTTGCATTTTTTGTGTTTTTTTTGCATTTTTTTTTTTTTTTTTTTTTTTTTTTGCATTTTTTTTTTTGCATTTTTTTTTTTTTTTTTTGCATTTTTTTGTGTTTTTTTTTGCATTTTTTTGCATTTGTTTTGCATTTTTTAGTGTTTTTTTTTTTGCATTTTTTTGCGTTTTTTTGCATTTTTTTTGCATTTTTTTTTTTTTGCATTTTTTTTATGTTTTTTTTGCATTTTTTTGCATTTTTTTTTGCATTTTTTTTGCATTTTTTTTTTGCTTTTTTTGTGTTTTTTTTTTTTGCATTTTTTTGTGTTTTTTTTGCATTTATTTTGTGTTTTTTTTTGCATTTTTTATGTTTTTTTTTTTGCATTATTTTTTGTGTTTTTTTGTGCATTTTTTGTGTTTTTTTTTTTTGCATTTTTTTGTGTTTTTTTTTGTTGCATTTTTTAGTGTTTTTTTTGCATTTTTTTGTGTTTTTTTTGCATTTTTTTGTGTTTTTTTGCATTTTTTTTTTGTTTGTTTTTTTTTGCATTTTTTTTTTTTTTTTGCATTGTTTTGCATTTTTTTTGCATTTTTTTTATGTTTTTTTGCATTTTTTTGTGTTTTTTTGCATTTTTTTGCATTTTTTTTTTGCATTTTTTTGTGTTTTTTTGTGTTTTTTTTGGAATTTTTTTGTTTTTTTTGTTTTTTTGTGGTTTTTTTTAGCATTTTTTTTGCATTTTTTAGCATTTTTTTTGCATTTTTTTGTGTTTTTTTTGCATTTTTTTGTGTTTTTTTTTTGCATTTTTTTGAGTTTTTTTGCATTTTTTTTGCATTTTTTTTGCCTTTATTTTGTGTTTTTTTTTTGCATTTTTTGTGTTTTTTTTGCATTTTTTTTGTGTTTTTTTTTTGCATTTTTTTTGCATTTTTTTTTTGCATTTTTTCGTGGGTTTTTTTTGCATTTTTTTGCATTTTTTTTGGATTTTTTTGCATTTTTTTGTGTTTTTTTTTTTTTGCATTTTTTTTAATGTTTTTTTGCATTTTTTTGTTTTTTTTTTTGCATTTTTTTATGTTTTTTTTTTGCATTTTTTGTGTTTTTTTTTTGCATTATTTTTTTTTTGCATTTTTTTGCATTTTTTTTTGCTTTTTTTGTGGGGTTTTTTTTTTGCATTTTTTGTGTTTTTTTTGCATTTTTTTGTGTTTTTTTTTGCATTTTTATGTGTTTTGTGTTTTTTTTGCATTTTGTTTTGCATTTTTTAGCATTTTTTTTTGCATTTTTTTGTGTTTTTTTTGCATTTTTTTGTGTTTTTTTTTTGCATTTTTTGTGTTTTGTGTTTTTTTTGCATTTTGTTTTGCATTTTTTAGCATTTTTTTTTGCATTTTTTTGTGTTTTTTTTGCATTTTTTTGTGGTTTTTTTTTGCATTTTTTGTGTTTTTTTTGCATTTTTTTGTGTTTTTTTGCATTTTTTTTGCATTTTTTTTGCCTTTATTTTGTGTTTTTTTTTGCATTTTTTTGTGGTTTTTTTTGCATTTTTTTGTGTGTTTTTTTTTGCATTTTTTTGTGTTTTTTTGCATTTTTTTGTGGGTTTTTTTGCATTTTTTGTGTTTTTTTTGCATTTTTTTTTTTATTTTTTTTTTTTTTTGCATTTTTTTTTTTTGCATTTTTTTTTTTGCATTTTTTTGTGTTTTTTTTTGCATTTTTTTGCATTTGTTTTGCATTTTTTTTGTGTTTTTTTTTGCATTTTTTTGCGTTTTTTTTGCATTTTTTGTGTTTTTTTTTTTGCATTTTTTTGTGTTTTTTTGCATTTTTTTTGTGTTTTTTTTTTTGCATTTTTTTGTGTTTTTTTTGGCATTTTTTTTGGTTTTTTTGTGTTTTTTTGTGGGGTTTTTTTCATTTTTTTGTTTGTTTTTTTGCATTTATTTTGCATTTTGTTTTGCAATTTTTTTGTGTTATTTTTTTGTGTTTTTTTTGCATTGTTTTGCATTTTTTTTGCATTTTTTTGCGTTTTTTGTTGCAATTTTTTTTTTTTTTTTGCATTTTTTTTTTTGCATTGTTTTGCATTTTTTTTGCATTTTCTTGCATTTTTTTTTGCATTTTTTTTTTTTTTTTTTGCATTTTTTGTGTTTTTTTTTTTGCATTTTTTAGCATTTTTTTTTTTGCATTTTTTGTGTTTTTTTTGCATTTTTTTGTTTTTTTTTGCCTTTATTTTGTGTTTTTTATTTGCATTTTTTTGTGTTTTTTTTGCATTTTTTTATGTTTTTTTGCATTTTTTTTTGTTTTTTTTTTGCATTTTTTTGTGTTTTTTTTTGCATTTTTTTGTGGTTTTTTTTTGCATTTTTTTGTGTTTTTTTGCATTTTTTTTGTGTTTTTTTTTTTTTGCATTTTTTTGTTTTTTTTGCATTTTTTTTGCATTTTTTTTGCCTTTATTTTGCATTTTTTTGCATTTTTTTTTTTTTTTGCATTTTTTTTTTTTTTTTTTTGCATTTTTTTGTGTTTTTTTGCATTTTTTTGTGGGTTTTTTTGCATTTTTTGTGTTTTTTTTGCATTTTTTTTTTTATTTTTTTTTTTTTTTGCATTTTTTTTTTTTGCATTTTTTTTTTTTTTTTTTTTTGCATTTTTTTGCATTTGTTTTGCATTTTTTTTGTGTTTTTTTTGCATTTTTTTGCGTTTTTTTTGCATTTTTTGTGTTTTTTTTTTTGCATTTTTTTGTGTTTTTTTGCATTTTTTTTGTGTTTTTTTTTTGCATTTTTTTGTGTTTTTTTTGGCATTTTTTTTGGTTTTTTTTGTGTTTTTTTGTGGGGTTTTTTTTTCATTTTTTTGTTTGTTTTTTTGCATTTATTTTGCATTTTGTTTTGCAATTTTTTTGTGTTATTTTTTTGCATTTTTTTGTGTTTTTTTTGCATTGTTTTGCATTTTTTTTGCATTTTTTTGCGTTTTTTGTTGCAATTTTTTTTTTTTTTTTTTGCATTTTTTTTTTTTGCATTGTTTTGCATTTTTTTTGCATTTTCTTGCATTTTTTTTTGCATTTTTTTTTTTTTTTTTTGCATTTTTTGTGTTTTTTTTTTTGCATTTTTTAGCATTTTTTTTTGCATTTTTTGTGTTTTTTTTTGCATTTTTTTGTTTTTTTTTGCCTTTATTTTGTGTTTTTTATTTGCATTTTTTTGTGTTTTTTTTTTGCATTTTTTTGTGTTTTTTTTTGCATTTTTTTGTGTTTTTTTTTTGCATTATTTTTTTTTTGCATTTTTTTGCATTTTTTTTTGCTTTTTTTGTGGGGTTTTTTTGCATTTTTTGTGTTTTTTTTGCATTTTTTTGTGTTTTTTTTTGCATTTTTATGTGTTTTGTGTTTTTTTTGCATTTTGTTTTGCATTTTTTAGCATTTTTTTTTGCATTTTTTTGTGTTTTTTTTGCATTTTTTTGTGTTTTTTTTTTGCATTTTTTGTGTTTTGTGTTTTTTTTGCATTTTGTTTTGCATTTTTTAGCATTTTTTTTTGCATTTTTTTGTGTTTTTTTTGCATTTTTTTGTGTTTTTTTTTTGCATTTTTTGTGTTTTTTTTTGCATTTTTTTTGCATTTTTTTTGCCTTTATTTTGTGTTTTTTTTTTGCATTTTTTTGTGGTTTTTTTTGCATTTTTTGTGTTTTTTTTTTTGCATTTTTTTGTGTTTTTTTGCATTTTTTTGTGGGTTTTTTTGCATTTTTTGTGTTTTTTTTGCATTTTTTTATTTATTTTTTTTTTTTTTTGCATTTTTTTTTTTTTGCATTTTTTTTTTTTTTTTTTGCATTTTTTTGTGTTCTTTTTTGCATTTTTTTGCATTTGTTTTGCCTTTATTTTGTGTTTTTTTTTTGCATTTTTTTGTGGTTTTTTTTGCATTTTTTGTGTTTTTTTTTTTGCATTTTTTTGTGTTTTTTTGCATTTTTTTTTGTTTTTTTTTTGCATTTTTTTGTGTTTTTTTTTGCATTTTTTTGTGTTTTTTTTTTTGCATTTTTTTGTGTTTTTTTGCATTTTTTTTGTGTTTTTTTTTTTTTGCATTTTTTTGTTTTTTTTTGCATTTTTTTTGCATTTTTTTTGCCTTTATTTTGCATTTTTTTGCATTTTTTTTTTTTTTTGCATTTTTTTTTTTTTTTTTGGATTTTTTTGTGTTTTTTTTGCATTTTTTTGCATTTTTTTTGTGTTTTTTTTGCATTTTTTTGCGTTTTTTTTTGCATTTTTTTGTGGGTTTTTTTTTGCATTTTTTTGTGTTTTTTTGCATTTTTGTGTTTTTTTTTTGCATTTTTTTGTTTTTTTTTGCATTTTTTGTTTTTTTTTGTGTTTTTTTGTTTTTTTTTGCATTTTTTTGTTTGTTTTTTTTGCATTTATTTTGCATTTTGTTTTGCAATTTTTTTGTGTTATTTTTTTGTGTTTTTTTTTGCATTGTTTTGCATTTTTTTGCATTTTTTTGCGTTTTTTTTTTTTTTTGCATTTTTTTTTTGCATTGTTTTGCATTTTTTTTGCATTTTCTTGCATTTTTTTTTGCATTTTTTTTTTTTTTTTTTTGCATTTTTTGTGTTTTTTTTTTTTGCATTTTTTAGCATTTTTTTTGCATTTTTTGTGTTTTTTTGCATTTTTTTGTTTTTTTTTTTGCATTTTTTTGTGTTTTTTTTGCATTTTTTTGCGTTTTTTTTTTTTTGCATTTTTTTGTGTTTTTTTGCATTTTTTGTTTTTTTTTTTTGCATTTTTTTGTTTTTTTTTGCATTTTTTTTGCATTTTTTTTGCCTTTATTTTGCATTTTTTTTGCATTTTTTTTTTTTTTTTTGAATTTTTTTTTGCATTTTTTTGTTTTTTTTTGCATTTTTTTGCATTTGTTTTGCATTTTTTTGCGTTTTTTTGCATTTTTTGTGTTTTTTTTTTGCATTTTTTTGTGTTTTTTTGCATTTTTTTTGTGTTTTTTTTTTGCATTTTTTTGTGTTTTTTTTTGCATTTTTTTTGTTTTTTTTTGTGTTTTTTTGTGGGTTTTTTTGCATTTTTTTGTTTGTTTTTTTGCATTTATTTTGCATTTTGTTTTGCAATTTTTTTGTGTTATTTTTTTGCATTTTTTTGTGTTTTTTTTTGCATTGTTTTGCATTTTTTTTGCATTTTTTGTGTTTTTTTTGCATTTTTTTGTGGTTTTTTTTGCATTTTTATGTGTTTTGTGTTTTTTTTGCATTTTGTTTTGCATTTTTTAGCATTTTTTTTTGCATTTTTTTGTGTTTTTTTTGCATTTTTTTGTGTTTTTTTTTTTGCATTTTTTGTGTTTTTTTTGCATTTTTTTGTGTTTTTTTGCATTTTTTTTGCATTTTTTTTTGCCTTTATTTTGTGTTTTTTATTTGCATTTTTTTGTGGTTTTTTTGCATTTTTTTTGTTTTTTTTATGTATTTTTGCATTTTTTTGTGTTTTTTTTTTGCATTTTTTTGTGTTTTTTTGCATTTTTTTGTGTTTTTTTTTTTGCATTTTTTTGTGTTTTTTTGCATTTTTTTTGTGTTTTTTTTTTGCATTTTTTTGTGTTTTTTTTGGCATTTTTTTTGGTTTTTTTTGTGTTTTTTTTGTGTTTTTTTGTGGGGTTTTTTTTCATTTTTTTGTTTGTTTTTTTGCATTTATTTTGCATTTTGTTTTGCAATTTTTTTGTGTTATTTTTTTGCATTTTTTTGTGTTTTTTTTTGCATTGTTTTGCATTTTTTTGCATTTTTTTGCGTTTTTTGTTGCAATTTTTTTTTTTTTTTTTGCATTTTTTTTTTTGCATTGTTTTGCATTTTTTTTTGCATTTTCTTGCATTTTTTTTTGCATTTTATTTTTTTTTTTTTGCATTTTTTGTGTTTTTTTTTTGCATTTTTTAGCATTTTTTTTTGCATTTTTTGTGTTTTTTTTGCATTTTTTTGTTTTTTTTGCCTTTATTTTGTGTTTTTTATTTGCATTTTTTTGTTTTTTTTGCATTTTTTTATGTTTTTTTGCATTTTTTTTTGTTTTTTTTTTGCATTTTTTTGTGGTTTTTTTTGCATTTTTTTGTGTTTTTTTTTTGCATTTTTTTGTGTTTTTTTGCATTTTTTTTGTGTTTTTTTTTTTTTGCATTTTTTTGTTTTTTTTGCATTTTTTTTGCATTTTTTTTGCCTTTATTTTGCATTTTTTTGCATTTTTTTTTTTTTGCATTTTTTTTTTTTTTTGCATTTTTTTTTTTTTTTTTGGATTTTTTTGTGTTTTTTTTTGCATTTTTTTGCATTTTTTTTGTGTTTTTTTTTGCATTTTTTTGCGTTTTTTTTTGCATTTTTTTGTGGGTTTTTTTTTGCATTTTTTTGTGTTTTTTTGCATTTTTGTGTTTTTTTTTTGCATTTTTTTGTGTTTTTTTTTTGCATTTTTTGTTTTTTTTTGTGTTTTTTTGTTTTTTTTTGCATTTTTTTGTGGTTTTTTTTGCATTTTTTTGTGTTTTTTTTTTGCATTTTTTTGTGTTTTTTTGCATTTTTTTGTGTTTTTTTTTTTGCATTTTTTTGTGTTTTTTTGCATTTTTTTTTGTGTTTTTTTTTTGCATTTTTTTGTGTTTTTTTTGGCATTTTTTTTGGTTTTTTTTGTGTTTTTTTGTGGGGTTTTTTTTCATTTTTTTGTTTGTTTTTTTGCATTTATTTTGCATTTTGTTTTGCAATTTTTTTGTGTTATTTTTTTGCATTTTTTTGTGTTTTTTTTTGCATTGTTTTGCATTTTTTTGCATTTTTTTGCGTTTTTTGTTGCAATTTTTTTTTTTTTTTTTGCATTTTTTTTTTGCATTGTTTTGCATTTTTTTTGCATTTTCTTGCATTTTTTTTTGCATTTTATTTTTTTTTTTTTGCATTTTTTGTGTTTTTTTTTTGCATTTTTTAGCATTTTTTTTTGCATTTTTTGTGTTTTTTTTGCATTTTTTTGTTTTTTTTTGCCTTTATTTTGTGTTTTTTATTTGCATTTTTTTGTTTTTTTTGCATTTTTTTATGTTTTTTTGCATTTTTTTTTGTTTTTTTTTTGCATTTTTTTGTGGTTTTTTTTGCATTTTTTTGTGTTTTTTTTTTGCATTTTTTTGTGTTTTTTTGCATTTTTTTTGTTTTTTTTTTTTTGCATTTTTTTGTTTTTTTTGCATTTTTTTTGCATTTTTTTTGCCTTTATTTTGCATTTTTTTGCATTTTTTTTTTTTTGCATTTTTTTTTTTTTTTTTGGATTTTTTTGTGTTTTTTTTTGCATTTTTTTGCATTTTTTTGCATTTTTTTTGTGTTTTTTTTTGCATTTTTTTGTGTTTTTTTTGCATTTTTTTGTGTTTTTTTGCATTTTTTTTGCATTTTTTTTTGCCTTCATTTTGTGTTTTTTATTTGCATTTTTTTGTGGTTTTTTTGCATTTTTTTTGTTTTTTTTATGTATTTTTGCATTTTTTTGTGTTTTTTTTTTGCATTTTTTTGTGTTTTTTTGCATTTTTTTGTGTTTTTTTTTTTGCATTTTTTTGTGTTTTTTTTGCATTTTTTTTGTGTTTTTTTTTTTGCATTTTTTTGTGTTTTTTTTGGCATTTTTTTTGTTTTTTTTTGTGTTTTTTTGTGGGGTTTTTTTTCATTTTTTTGTTTGTTTTTTTGCATTTATTTTGCATTTTGTTTTGCAATTTTTTTGTGTTATTTTTTTGCATTTTTTTGTGTTTTTTTTTGCATTGTTTTGCATTTTTTTGCATTTTTTTGCGTTTTTTGTTGCAATTTTTTTTTTTTTTTTTGCATTTTTTTTTTTGCATTGTTTTGCATTTTTTTTGCATTTTCTTGCATTTTTTTTTGCATTTTATTTTTTTTTTTTTGCATTTTTTGTGTTTTTTTTTTGCATTTTTTAGCATTTTTTTTTGCATTTTTTGTGTTTTTTTTGCATTTTTTTGTTTTTTTTTGCCTTTATTTTGTGTTTTTTATTTGCATTTTTTTGTTTTTTTTGCATTTTTTTATGTTTTTTTGCATTTTTTTTTGTTTTTTTTTTGCATTTTTTTGTGGTTTTTTTTGCATTTTTTTGTGTTTTTTTTTTGCATTTTTTTGTGTTTTTTTGCATTTTTTTTGTGTTTTTTTTTTTTTGCATTTTTTTGTTTTTTTTGCATTTTTTTTGCATTTTTTTTGCCTTTATTTTGCATTTTTTTGCATTTTTTTTTTTTTGCATTTTTTTTTTTTTTTGCATTTTTTTTTTTTTTTTTGGATTTTTTTGTGTTTTTTTTTGCATTTTTTTGCATTTTTTTGCATTTTTTTTGTGTTTTTTTTTGCATTTTTTTGCGTTTTTTTTTGCATTTTTTTGTGGGTTTTTTTTTGCATTTTTTTGTGTTTTTTTGCATTTTTGTGTTTTTTTTTTGCATTTTTTTGTGTTTTTTTTTTGCATTTTTTGTTTTTTTTTGTGTTTTTTTGTTTTTTTTTGCATTTTTTTGTTTGTTTTTTTTGCATTTATTTTGCATTTTGTTTTGCAATTTTTTTGTGTTATTTTTTTGCATTTTTTTGTGTTTTTTTTTGCATTGTTTTGCATTTTTTTTGCATTTTTTTGCGTTTTTTTTTGCATTTTATTTTTTTTTTTTTGCATTTTTTGTGTTTTTTTTTTGCATTTTTTAGCATTTTTTTTTGCATTTTTTGTGTTTTTTTTGCATTTTTTTGTTTTTTTTTGCCTTTATTTTGTGTTTTTTATTTGCATTTTTTTGTTTTTTTTGCATTTTTTTATGTTTTTTTGCATTTTTTTTTGTTTTTTTTTTGCATTTTTTTGTGGTTTTTTTTGCATTTTTTTGTGTTTTTTTTTTGCATTTTTTTGTGTTTTTTTGCATTTTTTTTGTTTTTTTTTTTTTGCATTTTTTTGTTTTTTTTGCATTTTTTTTGCATTTTTTTTGCCTTTATTTTGCATTTTTTTGCATTTTTTTTTTTTTGCATTTTTTTTTTTTTTTGCATTTTTTTTTTTTTTTTTGGATTTTTTTGTGTTTTTTTTTGCATTTTTTTGCATTTTTTTGCATTTTTTTTGTGTTTTTTTTTTGCATTTTTTTGTGTTTTTTTTGGCATTTTTTTTGGTTTTTTTTGTGTTTTTTTGTGGGGTTTTTTTTCATTTTTTTGTTTGTTTTTTTGCATTTATTTTGCATTTTGTTTTGCAATTTTTTTGTGTTATTTTTTTGCATTTTTTTGTGTTTTTTTTTGCATTGTTTTGCATTTTTTTGCATTTTTTTGCGTTTTTTGTTGCAATTTTTTTTTTTTTTTTTGCATTTTTTTTTTTGCATTGTTTTGCATTTTTTTTGCATTTTCTTGCATTTTTTTTTGCATTTTATTTTTTTTTTTTTGCATTTTTTGTGTTTTTTTTTTGCATTTTTTAGCATTTTTTTTTGCATTTTTTGTGTTTTTTTTGCATTTTTTTGTTTTTTTTGCCTTTATTTTGTGTTTTTTATTTGCATTTTTTTGTTTTTTTTGCATTTTTTTATGTTTTTTTGCATTTTTTTTTGTTTTTTTTTTGCATTTTTTTGTGGTTTTTTTTGCATTTTTTTGTGTTTTTTTTTTGCATTTTTTTGTGTTTTTTTGCATTTTTTTTGTGTTTTTTTTTTTTTGCATTTTTTTGTTTTTTTTTGCATTTTTTTTGCATTTTTTTTGCCTTTATTTTGCATTTTTTTGCATTTTTTTTTTTTTGCATTTTTTTTTTTTTTTGCATTTTTTTTTTTTTTTTTGGATTTTTTTGTGTTTTTTTTTGCATTTTTTTGCATTTTTTTGCATTTTTTTTGTGTTTTTTTTTGCATTTTTTTGCGTTTTTTTTTGCATTTTTTTGTGGGTTTTTTTTTGCATTTTTTTGTGTTTTTTTGCATTTTTGTGTTTTTTTTTTGCATTTTTTTGTGTTTTTTTTTTTGCATTTTTTGTTTTTTTTTGTGTTTTTTTGGTTTTTTTTGCATTTTTTTGTTTGTTTTTTTTGCATTTATTTTGCATTTTGTTTTGCAATTTTTTTGTGTTATTTTTTTGCATTTTTTTGTGTTTTTTTTTGCATTGTTTTGCATTTTTTTTGCATTTTTTTGCGTTTTTTTTTTTTTTTTGCATTTTTTTTTTGCATTGTTTTGCATTTTTTTTTGCATTTTCTTGCATTTTTTTTTGCATTTTTTTTTTTTTTTTTTTGCATTTTTTGTGTTTTTTTTTTGCATTTTTTAGCATTTTTTTTGCATTTTTTGTGTTTTTTTGCATTTTTTTGTTTTTTTTTTTTGCATTTTTTTGTGTTTTTTTTGCATTTTTTGTGTTTTTTTTTTTTTGCATTTTTTTGTGTTTTTTTGCATTTTTTGTGTTTTTTTTTTTTGCATTTTTTTGTTTTTTTTTGCATTTTTTTTGCATTTTTTTGCCTTTATTTTGCATTTTTTTTGCATTTTTTTGCATTTGTTTTGCATTTTTTTGCGTTTTTTTGCATTTTTTGTGTTTTTTTTTTTGCATTTTTTTGTGTTTTTTTGCATTTTTTTTGTGTTTTTTTTTTGCATTTTTTTGTGTTTTTTTGTGTTTTTTTGTGGGGTTTTTTTGCATTTTTTTGTTTGTTTTTTTTGCATTTATTTTGCATTTTGTTTTGCAATTTTTTTGTGTTATTTTTTTGCATTTTTTTGTGTTTTTTTTTGCATTGTTTTGCATTTTTTTTGCATTTTTTGTGTTTTTTTTGCATTTTTTTGTGTTTTTTTTTCATTTTTATGTGTTTTGTGTTTTTTTTGCATTTTGTTTTGCATTTTTTAGCATTTTTTTTTGCATTTTTTTGTGTTTTTTTTGCATTTTTTTGTGTTTTTTTTTTTGCATTTTTTGTGTTTTTTTTTGCATTTTTTTGTGTTTTTTTGCATTTTTTTTGCATTTTTTTTGCCTTTATTTTGTGTTTTTTATTTGCATTTTTTTGTGGTTTTTTTGCATTTTTTTTGTTTTTTTTATGTATTTTTGCATTTTTTTTTGTTTTTTTTTTGCATTTTTTTGTGGTTTTTTTTGCATTTTTTTGTGTTTTTTTTTTTGCATTTTTTTGTGTTTTTTTGCATTTTTTTGTGGGTTTTTTTGCATTTTTTGTGTTTTTTTTGCATTTTTTTTTTTATTTTTTTTTTTTTTTGCATTTTTTTTTTTTGCATTTTTTTTTTTTTTTTTTGCATTTTTTTGTGTTTTTTTTTGCATTTTTTTGCATTTGTTTTGCATTTTTTTGTGTTTTTTTTTTTTGCATTTTTTTGCGTTTTTTTGCATTTTTTTTGCATTTTTTTTTTTTTGCATTTTTTTTATGTTTTTTTTGCATTTTTTTGCATTTTTTTTTGCATTTTTTTGTGTTTTTTTTGCATTTTTTTTGTGGGTTTTTTTGCATTTTTTTGTGTTTTTTTGTGGTTATTTTTGCATTTATTTTGTGTTTTTTTTTGCATTTTTTATGTTTTTTTTTTTGCATTATTTTTTGTGTTTTTTTGTGCATTTTTTGTGTTTTTTTTTTTTGCATTTTTTAGTGTTTTTTTTTGTTGCATTTTTTAGTGTTTTTTTTGCATTTTTTTGTGTTTTTTTTGCATTTTTTAGTGTTTTTTTGCATTTTTTTTGTGTTTTTTTTTTGCATTTTTTTGTGTTTTTTTTGTGTTTTTTTGTGGGGTTTTTTTGCATTTTTTTGTTTGTTTTTTTTGCATTTATTTTGCATTTTGTTTTGCAATTTTTTTGTGTTATTTTTTTGCATTTTTTTGTGTTTTTTTTTGCATTGTTTTGCATTTTTTTTGCATTTTTTGTGTTTTTTTTTGCATTTTTTTGTGTTTTTTTTTCATTTTTATGTGTTTTGTGTTTTTTTTGCATTTTGTTTTGCATTTTTTAGCATTTTTTTTGCATTTTTTTGTGTTTTTTTTGCATTTTTTTGTGTTTTTTTTTTTGCATTTTTTGTGTTTTTTTTTGCATTTTTTTGTGTTTTTTTGCATTTTTTTTGCATTTTTTTGCCTTTATTTTGTGTTTTTTATTTGCATTTTTTTGTGGTTTTTTTGCATTTTTTTTGTTTTTTTTATGTATTTTTGCATTTTTTTTTGTTTTTTTTTTGCATTTTTTTGTGGTTTTTTTTGCATTTTTTTGTGTTTTTTTTTTTGCATTTTTTTGTGTTTTTTTGCATTTTTTTGTGGGTTTTTTTGCATTTTTTGTGTTTTTTTTGCATTTATTTTTTTATTTTTTTTTTTTTTTGCATTTTTTTTTTTGCATTTTTTTTTTTTTTTTTTGCATTTTTTTGTGTTTTTTTTTGCATTTTTTTGCATTTGTTTTGCATTTTTTTGTGTTTTTTTTTTTTGCATTTTTTTGCGTTTTTTTGCATTTTTTTTGCATTTTTTTTTTTTTGCATTTTTTTTATGTTTTTTTTGCATTTTTTTGCATTTTTTTTTGCATTTTTTTGTGTTTTTTTTGCATTTTTTTTGTGGGTTTTTTTGCATTTTTTTGTGTTTTTTTGTGGTTATTTTTGCATTTATTTTGTGTTTTTTTTTGCATTTTTTATGTTTTTTTTTTTGCATTATTTTTTGTGTTTTTTTGTGCATTTTTTGTGTTTTTTTTTTTTGCATTTTTTTGTGTTTTTTTTTGTTGCATTTTTTAGTGTTTTTTTTGCATTTTTTTGTGTTTTTTTTGCATTTTTTAGTGTTTTTTTGCATTTTTTTGTTTTTTTGTTTTTTTTTTGCATTTTTTTTTTTTTTTTTGCATTGTTTTGCATTTTTTTTGCATTTTTTTTATGTTTTTTTGCATTTTTTTGTGTTTTTTTGCATTTTTTTGCATTTTTTTTTTGCATTTTTTTGTGTTTTTTTGTGTTTTTTTGGAATTTTTTTGTGTTTTTTTTGTTTTTTTGTGGTTTTTTTTAGCATTTTTTTTGCATTTTTTAGCATTTTTTTTTGCATTTTTTTGTGTTTTTTTTGCATTTTTTTGTGTTTTTTTTTTGCATTTTTTTGAGTTTTTTTGCATTTTTTTTGCATTTTTTTTGCCTTTATTTTGTGTTTTTTTTTTGCATTTTTTGTGTTTTTTTTGCATTTTTTTTGTGTTTTTTTTTTGCATTTTTTTTGCATTTTTTTTTTTGCATTTTTTCGTGGGGTTTTTTTGCATTTTTTTTGCATTTTTTTGGATTTTTTTGCATTTTTTTGTGTTTTTTTTTTTTTGCATTTTTTTTAATGTTTTTTTGCATTTTTTTGTTTTTTTTTTTGCATTTTTTTGTGTTTTTTTTTTGCATTTTTTGTGTTTTTTTTTTGCATTATTTTTTTTTTGCATTTTTTTGCATTTTTTTTTGCTTTTTTTGTGGGTTTTTTTTTGCATTTTTTGTGTTTTTTTTTGCATTTTTATGTGTTTTGTGTTTTTTTTGCATTTTGTTTTGCATTTTTTAGCATTTTTTTTTGCATTTTTTTGTGTTTTTTTTGCATTTTTTTGTGTTTTTTTTTTGCATTTTTTGTGTTTTTTTTTGCATTTTTTTGTGTTTTTTTGCATTTTTTTTGCATTTTTTTTGCCTTTATTTTGTGTTTTTTATTTGCATTTTTTTGTGGTTTTTTTGCATTTTTTTTGTTTTTTTTATGTATTTTTGCATTTTTTTTTTGCATTTTTTTGTGGTTTTTTTTGCATTTTTTTGTGGGTTTTTTTTGCATTTTTTTGTGTTTTTTTGCATTTTTTTGTGGTTTTTTTTGCATTTTTTGTGTTTTTTTTGCATTTTTTTTTTTATTTTTTTTTTTTTTGCATTTTTTTTTTTTTTGCATTTTTTTTTTTTTTTTTTGCATTTTTTTGTGTTTTTTTTTGCATTTTTTTGCATTTGTTTTGCATTTTTTTTGTGTTTTTTGTTGCTTTTTTTGCGTTTTTTTTGCATTTTTTGTGTTTTTTTTTTTGCATTTTTTTGTGTTTTTTTGCATTTTTTTTGTGTTTTTTTTTTGCATTTTTTTGTGTTTTTTTTTGCATTTTTTTTGGTTTTTTTGTGTTTTTTTGTGGGGTTTTTTTTCATTTTTTTGTTTGTTTTTTTTGCATTTATTTTGCATTTTGTTTTGCAATTTTTTTGTGTTATTTTTTTGCATTTTTTTGTGTTTTTTTTTGCATTGTTTTGCATTTTTTTTGCATTTTTTTGCGTTTTTTGTTGCAATTTTTTTTTTTTTTTTTGCATTTTTTTTTTTTGCATTGTTTTGCATTTTTTTTGCATTTTCTTGCATTTTTTTTTGCATTTTTTTTTTTTTTTTTTGCATTTTTTTTTTTTTTTTTTTGCATTTTTTAGCATTTTTTTTTGCATTTTTTTTTTTTTTTTGCATTTTTTTGTTTTTTTTTGCCTTTATTTTGTGTTTTTTATTTGCATTTTTTTGTGTTTTTTTTGCATTTTTTTATGTTTTTTTGCATTTTTTTTTGTTTTTTTTTTGCATTTTTTTGTGGTTTTTTTTGCATTTTTTTGTGTTTTTTTTTTGCATTTTTTTGTGTTTTTTTGCATTTTTTTTGTGTTTTTTTTTTTTTGCATTTTTTAGTTTTTTTTGCATTTTTTTTTGCATTTTTTTTGCCTTTATTTTGCATTTTTTTGCATTTTTTTTTTTTTATTTTTTTTTTTTTTTTTGCATTTTTTTTTTTTTTTTTGGATTTTTTTGTGTTTTTTTTGCATTTTTTTGCATTTTTTTGCATTTTTTTGTGTTTTTTTTTTGCATTTTTTTGCGGTTTTTTTTGCATTTTTTTGTGGGTTTTTTTTTGCATTTTTTTGTGTTTTTTTGCATTTTTGTGTTTTTTTTTTGCATTTTTTTGTGTTTTTTTTTTGCATTTTTTGTTTTTTTTTGTGTTTTTTTGTTTTTTTTGCATTTTTTTGTTTGTTTTTTTTGCATTTATTTTGCATTTTGTTTTGCAATTTTTTTGTGTTATTTTTTTGCATTTTTTTGTTTTTTTTTGCATTGTTTTGCATTTTTTTTGCATTTTTTTGCGTTTTTTTTTTTTTTTTGCATTTTTTTTTTTGCATTGTTTTGCATTTTTTTTGCATTTTCTTGCATTTTTTTTGCATTTTTTTTTTTTTTTTTTTGCATTTTTTGTGTTTTTTTTTTTTGCATTTTTTAGCATTTTTTTTGCATTTTTTGTGTTTTTTTGCATTTTTTTGTTTTTTTTTTTTGCATTTTTTTGTGTTTTTTTTTTTTTGCATTTTTTTGTGTTTTTTTGCATTTTTTGTGTTTTTTTTTTTTGCATTTTTTTGTTTTTTTTTGCATTTTTTTTGCATTTTTTTGCCTTTATTTTGCATTTTTTTTGCATTTTTTTTTTTTTTTTTGAATTTTTTTTTGCATTTTTTTGTTTTTTTTTGCATTTTTTTGCATTTGTTTTGCATTTTTTTGCGTTTTTTTTTGCATTTTTTGTGTTTTTTTTTTTGCATTTTTTTGTGTTTTTTTGCATTTTTTTTGTGTTTTTTTTTTGCATTTTTTTGTGTTTTTTTTTGCATTTTTTTTGGTTTTTTTTGTGTTTTTTTGTGGGTTTTTTTTGCATTTTTTTGTTTGTTTTTTTTGCATTTATTTTGCATTTTGTTTTGCAATTTTTTTGTGTTATTTTTTTGCATTTTTTTGTGTTTTTTTTTGCATTGTTTTGCATTTTTTTTGCATTTTTTTGCGTTTTTTTTGTGTTTTTTTTTTTTTGCATTTTTTAGTTTTTTTTGCATTTTTTTTTGCATTTTTTTTGCCTTTATTTTGCATTTTTTTGCATTTTTTTTTTTTTATTTTTTTTTTTTTTTTTGCATTTTTTTTTTTTTTTTTGGATTTTTTTGTGTTTTTTTTGCATTTTTTTGCATTTTTTTGCATTTTTTTGTGTTTTTTTTTTGCATTTTTTTGCGGTTTTTTTTGCATTTTTTTGTGGGTTTTTTTTTGCATTTTTTTGTGTTTTTTTGCATTTTTGTGTTTTTTTTTTGCATTTTTTTGTGTTTTTTTTTTGCATTTTTTGTTTTTTTTTGTGTTTTTTTGTTTTTTTTGCATTTTTTTGTTTGTTTTTTTTGCATTTATTTTGCATTTTGTTTTGCAATTTTTTTGTGTTATTTTTTTGCATTTTTTTGTTTTTTTTTGCATTGTTTTGCATTTTTTTTGCATTTTTTTGCGTTTTTTTTTTTTTTTGCATTTTTTTTTTTGCATTGTTTTGCATTTTTTTTGCATTTTCTTGCATTTTTTTTGCATTTTTTTTTTTTTTTTTTTGCATTTTTTGTGTTTTTTTTTTTTGCATTTTTTAGCATTTTTTTTGCATTTTTTGTGTTTTTTTGCATTTTTTTGTTTTTTTTTTTTGCATTTTTTTGTGTTTTTTTTTTTTTGCATTTTTTTGTGTTTTTTTGCATTTTTTGTGTTTTTTTTTTTTGCATTTTTTTGTTTTTTTTTGCATTTTTTTTGCATTTTTTTGCCTTTATTTTGCATTTTTTTTGCATTTTTTTTTTTTTTTTGAATTTTTTTTTGCATTTTTTTGTTTTTTTTTTGCATTTTTTTGCATTTGTTTTGCATTTTTTTGCGTTTTTTTTTGCATTTTTTGTGTTTTTTTTTTTGCATTTTTTTGTGTTTTTTTGCATTTTTTTTGTGTTTTTTTTTTGCATTTTTTTGTGTTTTTTTTTGCATTTTTTTTGGTTTTTTTTGTGTTTTTTTGTGGGTTTTTTTTGCATTTTTTTGTTTGTTTTTTTTGCATTTATTTTGCATTTTGTTTTGCAATTTTTTTGTGTTATTTTTTTGCATTTTTTTGTGTTTTTTTTTGCATTGTTTTGCATTTTTTTTGCATTTTTTTGCGTTTTTTTTTGCAATTTTTTTTTTTTTTTTTGCATTTTTTTTTTTTGCATTGTTTTGCATTTTTTTTGCATTTTCTTGCATTTTTTTTTGCATTTTTTTTTTTTTTTTTGCATTTTTTGTGTTTTTTTTTTTGCATTTTTTTGTGTTTTTTTGCATTTTTTTTGTGTTTTTTTTTTGCATTTTTTTGTGTTTTTTTTGCATTTTTTTTGGTTTTTTTTGTGTTTTTTTGTGGGTTTTTTTGCATTTTTTTTGTTTGTTTTTTTTGCATTTATTTTGCATTTTGTTTTGCAATTTTTTTGTGTTATTTTTTTGCATTTTTTTGTGTTTTTTTTTGCATTGTTTTGCATTTTTTTTGCATTTTTTTGCGTTTTTTTTTGCAATTTTTTTTTTTTTTTTGCATTTTTTTTTTTGCATTGTTTTGCATTTTTTTTGCATTTTCTTGCATTTTTTTTTGCATTTTTTTTTTTTTTTTTTGCATTTTTTTTTTTTTTTTTTTGCATTTTTTAGCATTTTTTTTGCATTTTTGTGTTTTTTTTGCATTTTTTTGGGTTTTTTTTGCCTTTATTTTGTGTTTTTTATTTGCATTTTTTTGTGTTTTTTTTGCATTTTTTTATGTTTTTTTGCATTTTTTTTTGTTTTTTTTTTGCATTTTTTTGTGTTTTTTTTTGCATTTTTTTGTGTTTTTTTTTTTTGCATTTTTTTGCATTTTTTTTGCCTTTATTTTGCATTTTTTGCATTTTTTTTTGCATTTTTTTTTTTTTTGCATTTTTTTTTTTTTTTTTTGCATTTTTTTTTTTTTTTTTTGCATTTTTTTGCGTTTTTTTTGCATTTTTTTGTGTTTTTTTTTTTGCATTTTTTTGTGTTTTTTTGCATTTTTTTTGTGTTTTTTTTTTGCATTTTTTTGTGTTTTTTTTGCATTTTTTGTTTTTTTTGTGTTTTTTTGTGTTTTTTTTGCATTTTTTTGTTTGTTTTTTTTGCATTTATTTTGCATTTTGTTTTGCAATTTTTTTGTGTTATTTTTTTGCATTTTTTTGTGTTTTTTTTGCATTGTTTTGCATTTTTTTTGCATTTTTTTGCGTTTTTTTTTGCAATTTTTTTTTTTTTTGCATTTTTTTTTTGCATTGTTTTGCATTTTTTTTTGCATTTTCTTGCATTTTTTTTGCATTTTTTTTTTTTTTTTTTTGCATTTTTTGTGTTTTTTTTTTTGCATTTTTTAGCATTTTTTTTGCATTTTTTGTGTTTTTTTGCATTTTTTTGTGTTTTTTTGCATTTTTTTTGTGTTTTTTTTTTTGCATTTTTTTGTGGTTTTTTTTGCATTTTTTTTGCATTTTTTTTGCCTTTATTTTGTGTTTTTTATTTGCATTTTTTTGTGGTTTTTTTTGCATTTTTTTATGTTTTTTTGCATTTTTTTTTGTATTTTTTTTGCATTTTTTTGCATTTTTTTTTTTTTGCATTTTTTTGTGTTTTTTTTGCATTTTTTTGTGTTTTTTTTTTGCATTTTTTTGTTTTTTTTTGCATTTTTTTTGCATTTTTTTTGCCTTTATTTTGCATTTTTTTGCATTTTTTGTGTTTTTTTTTTTTTGCATTTTTTTGTGGTTTTTTTTGCATTTTTTTGTGTTTTTTTTTTTGCATTTTTTTGTGTTTTTTTGCATTTTTTTTGTGTTTTTTTTTTTGCATTTTTTAGTTTTTTTTTGCATTTTTTTGCATTTTTTTTTGCCTTTCTTTTGCATTTTTTTGCATTTTTTTTTTTTTTTTTTGCATTTTTTTTTTTTTTTGCATTTTTTTTTTTTTTTTTGCATTTTTTTGTTTTTTTTTTGCATTTTTTTGCATTTTTTTGCATTTTTTTTGTGTTTTTTTTTGCATTTTTTTGCGGTTTTTTTGCATTTTTTTGTGGTTTTTTTTTTGCATTTTTTTGTGTTTTTTTGCATTTTTTTGTGTTTTTTTTTTGCATTTTTTTGTGTTTTTTTTGCATTTTTTGTTTTTTTTTGTGTTTTTTTGTGTTTTTTTTGCATTTTTTTGTTTGTTTTTTTTGCATTTATTTTGCATTTTGTTTTGCAATTTTTTTGTGTTATTTTTTGCATTTTTTTGTGTTTTTTTTTGCATTGTTTTGCATTTTTTTTGCATTTTTTTGCGTTTTTTTTTGCAATTTTTTTTTTTTTTTGCATTGTTTTGCATTTTTTTTTGCATTTTCTTGCATTTTTTTTTGCATTTTTTTTGCATTTTTTTGGCATTTTTTGTGTTTTTTTTTTTTGCATTTTTTAGCATTTTTTTTGCATTTTTTGTGTTTTTTTGCATTTTTTTGTTTTTTTTTTTGCATTTTTTTGTGTTTTTTTGCATTTTTTTGTGTTTTTTTTTTGCATTTTTTTGTGTTTTTTTTTGCATTTTTTTTTGCATTTTTTTTGCCTTTATTTTGTGTTTTTTATTTGCATTTTTTTGTGTTTTTTTTTTGCATTTTTTTGCATTTTTTTTGCCTTTATTTTGCATTTTTTTGCATTTTTTTTTTTTTTTTTTTTTTTTTTTGCATTTTTTTGTTTTTTTGCATTTTTTTTTGTTTTTTTTTTGCATTTTTTTGTTTTTTTTTGCATTTTTTTGCATTTGTTTTGCATTTTTTTTGTGTTTTTTTTTGCATTTTTTTGCGGTTTTTTTTTGCATTTTTTGGTGTTTTTTTTTGCATTTTTTTGTGTTTTTTTGCATTTTTTTTGTGTTTTTTTTGCATTTTTTTGTGTTTTTTTTGCATTTTTTTAGTTTTTTTGTGTTTTTTTGTGGTTTTTTTTGCATTTTTTTGTTTGTTTTTTTTGCATTTATTTTGCATTTTGTTTTGCAATTTTTTTGTGTTATTATTTAGCATTTTTTTGTGTTTTTTTTGCATTGTTTTGCATTTTTTTTGCATTTTTTTTTTTTTTTGCATTTTTTTTTTGCATTGTTTTGCATTTTTTTGCATTTTCTTGCATTTTTTTTTGCATTTTTTTTTTTTTTTCGCATTTTTTGTGGTTTTTTTTGCATTTTTTTTATGTTTTTTTTTTTGCATTTTTTTATGTTTTTTTTGCATTTTTTTGCATTTTTTTGCATTTTTTTTGTGTTTTTTTTTGCATTTTTTTGCGTTTTTTTTGCATTTTTTTGTGGTTTTTTTTTTGCATTTTTTTGTGTTTTTTTGCATTTTTTTGTGTTTTTTTTTTGCATTTTTTTGTGTTTTTTTTGCATTTTTTGTTTTTTTTTGTGTTTTTTTGTGTTTTTTTTGCATTTTTTTGTTTGTTTTTTTTGCATTTATTTTGCATTTTGTTTTGCAATTTTTTTGTGTTATTTTTTGCATTTTTTTGTGTTTTTTTTTGCATTGTTTTGCATTTTTTTTGCATTTTTTTGCGTTTTTTTTTGCAATTTTTTTTTTTTTTTGCATTGTTTTGCATTTTTTTTTGCATTTTCTTGCATTTTTTTTTGCATTTTTTTTTGCATTTTTTTGGCATTTTTTGTGTTTTTTTTTTTTGCATTTTTTAGCATTTTTTTTGCATTTTTTGTGTTTTTTTGCATTTTTTTGTTTTTTTTTTTTGCATTTTTTTGTGTTTTTTTGCATTTTTTTGTGTTTTTTTTTTGCATTTTTTTGTGTTTTTTTTTGCATTTTTTTTACATTTTTTTTGCCTTTATTTTGTGTTTTTTATTTGCATTTTTTTGTGTTTTTTTTTTGCATTTTTTTGCATTTTTTTTGCCTTTATTTTGCATTTTTTTGCATTTTTTTTTTTTTTTTTTTTTTTGTTTGCATTTTTTTGTTTTTTTGCATTTTTTTTTGTTTTTTTTTTGCATTTTTTTGTTTTTTTTTGCATTTTTTTGCATTTGTTTTGCATTTTTTTTGTGTTTTTTTTTGCATTTTTTTGCGGTTTTTTTTTGCATTTTTTGGTGTTTTTTTTTGCATTTTTTTGTGTTTTTTTGCATTTTTTTTGTGTTTTTTTGCATTTTTTTGTGTTTTTTTTGCATTTTTTTAGTTTTTTTGTGTTTTTTTGTGGTTTTTTTTGCATTTTTTTGTTTGTTTTTTTTGCATTTATTTTGCATTTTGTTTTGCAATTTTTTTGTGTTATTATTTAGCATTTTTTTGTGTTTTTTTTGCATTGTTTTGCATTTTTTTTGCATTTTTTTTTTTTTTTGCATTTTTTTTTTGCATTGTTTTGCATTTTTTTGCATTTTCTTGCATTTTTTTTTGCATTTTTTTTTTTTTTTCGCATTTTTTGTGGTTTTTTTTGCATTTTTTTTATGTTTTTTTTTTTGCATTTTTTTATGTTTTTTTTGCATTTTTTTTGCATTTTTTTGTGTTTTTTTTTGCATTTTTTTGCATTTTGTTTTGCATTTTTTTGCATTTTTTTTGCATTTTTTTGTGTTTTTTTGCATTTTTTTGTGGGGTTTTTTTGTGTTTTTTTTGTTTTTTTGTGTTTTTTTTGCATTTTTTTTTTTTTTTTTGCATTTTTTTGTGTTTTTTTTTTGCATTTTTTTGTTTGTTTTTTTTGCATTTTTTTGTTTAGCATTTTTTTTTGCATTTTTTTGCATTTTTTTTGCATTTTTATGCATTTTTTTTGTTTGTTTTTTGCATTTTTTTTGCATTTTTTTTTTTTTGCATTTTTTTTATGTTTTTTTTGCATTTTTTTGCATTTTTTTTTGCATTTTTTTTGCATTTTTTTTTTGCTTTTTTTGTGTTTGTTTTTTTTTGCATTTTTTTGTGTTTTTTTTGCATTTTTTTTGTGGTTTTTTTTGCATTTTTTTGTGTTTTTTTGTGGTTATTTTTGCATTTATTTTGTGTTTTTTTTTGCATTTTTTATGTTTTTTTTTTGCATTATTTTTTGTGTTTTTTTGTGCATTTTTTTGTGTTTTTGTTTTTGCATTTTTTTGCTTTTTTTTTTTTTTTTTTTTTTTTTTTGCATTTTTTATTTTTTTTGCATTTTTTTGTGTTTTTTTTGTTTTTTTGCATTTTTTTGTGTTTTTTTTGCATTTTTTTGTGTTTTTTTTTTTGCATTTTTTAGTGTTTTTTTTGCATTTTTTGTGTTTTTTTTGCAATTTTTTTTTTTTTTTGCATTTTTTTTTTTGCATTGTTTTGCATTTTTTTTTTGCATTTTCTTGCATTTTTTTTTGCATTTTTTTTTTTTTTTTTTTGCATTTTTTTTTTTTTTTTTGCATTTTTTAGCATTTTTTTTTGCATTTTTTGTGTTTTTTTTGCATTTTTTTGCCTTTATTTTGTGTTTTTTATTTGCATTTTTTTGTTTTTTTTTGCATTTTTTTATGTTTTTTTGCATTTTTTTTTGTTTTTTTTTTTGCATTTTTTTGTGTTTTTTTTTGCATTTTTTTGTTTTTTTTTTTGTTGCATTTTTTTGTGTTTTTTTGCATTTTTTTGTTTTTTTTTTTTGCATTTTTTTGTGTTTTTTTGCATTTTTTTTGTGTTTTTTTTTTTGCATTTTTTTGCATTTTTTTTTGCATTTTTTTTGCATTTTTTTTGCCTTTATTTTGTGTTTTTTATTTGCATTTTTTTGTGGGTTTTTTTTTGCATTTTTTTATGTTTTTTTGCATTTTTTTTTGTTTTTTTTTGTGTTTTTTTGTGTTTTTTTTTTTTTGCATTTTTTTGTGTTTTTTTGCATTTTTTTGTGTTTTTTTTTTGCATTTTTTAGTTTTTTTTTGCATTTTTTTTGCATTTTTTTTGCCTTTATTTTGCATTTTTTTGCATTTTTTGCATTTTTTTTTTTTTTTGCATTTTTTTTTTTTTTTTTTGCATTTTTTTGTGTTTTTTTGTGTTTTTTTTTTTTTTGCATTTTTTTGTGTTTTTTTGCATTTTTTTGTGTTTTTTTTTTGCATTTTTTAGTTTTTTTTTGCATTTTTTTTGCATTTTTTTTGCCTTTATTTTGCATTTTTTTGCATTTTTTGCATTTTTTTTTTTTTTTGCATTTTTTTTTTTTTTTTTTGCATTTTTTTGTGTTTTTTTTTGCATTTTTTTGCATTTTTTTGCATTTTTTTTGTGTTTTTTTTTGCATTTTTTTGCGTTTTTTTTGCATTTTTTTGTGGTTTTTTTTTTGCATTTTTTTGTGTTTTTTTGCATTTTTTTTTTTTTTTTTTTTGCATTTTTTTGTGTTTTTTTTGCATTTTTTGTTTTTTTTTGTGTTTTTTTGTTTTTTTTTTGCATTTTTTTGTTTGTTTTTTTTGCATTTATTTTGCATTTTGTTTTGCAATTTTTTTGTGTTATTTTTTTGCATTTTTTTGTGTTTTTTTTGCATTGTTTTGCATTTTTTTTGCATTTTTTTGCGTTTTTTTTTGCAATTTTTTTGCATTGTTTTGCATTTTTTTTTGCATTTTCTTGCATTTTTTTTTGCATTTTTTTTTTTTTTTTTTGGCATTTTTTGTGGTTTTTTTTGCATTTTTTAGCATTTTTTTTGCATTTTTTGTGTTTTTTTGCATTTTTTTGTTTGTTTTTTTTGCATTTTTTTGTGGTTTTTTTTGCATTTTTTTTTTTTTTTTTTTGCCTTTATTTTGTGTTTTTTATTTGCATTTTTTTGTGTTTTTTTTTGCATTTTTTTTTTTTTTTTTGCATTTTTTTGCATTTTTTTTGCCTTTATTTTGCATTTTTTTGCATTTTTTTTTTTTTTTTGAATTTTTTTTGCATTTTTTTGTTTTTTTGCATTTTTTTTTGTTTTTTTTTTGCATTTTTTTGTTTTTTTTTGCATTTTTTTGCATTTGTTTTGCATTTTTTTTGTGTTTTTTTTTGCATTTTTTGCGTTTTTTTTTTGCATTTTTTGGTGTTTTTTTTTTTTGCATTTTTTTTGTGTTTTTTTTTGCATTTTTTTGTGTTTTTTTTGCATTTTTTTTGTTTTTTTGTGTTTTTTTGTGGGTTTTTTTGCATTTTTTTGTTTGTTTTTTTTGCATTTATTTAGCATTTTGTTTTGCAATTTTTTTGTGTTATTATTTAGCATTTTTTTGTGTTTTTTTTGCATTGTTTTGCATTTTTTTTGCAATTTTTTTTTTTTTTTTGTGTTTTTTTTTTGCATTGTTTTGCATTTTTTTGCATTTTCTTGCATTTTTTTTTGCATTTTTTTGTGTTTTTTTTGCATTTTTTGTTTTTTTTTGTGTTTTTTTGTGTTTTTTTTTTGCATTTTTTTGTTTGTTTTTTTTGCATTTATTTTGCATTTTGTTTTGCAATTTTTTTGTGTTATTTTTTTGCATTTTTTTGTGTTTTTTTTGCATTGTTTTGCATTTTTTTTGCATTTTTTTGCGTTTTTTTTTGCAATTTTTTTGCATTGTTTTGCATTTTTTTTTGCATTTTCTTGCATTTTTTTTTGCATTTTTTTTTTTTTTTTTTGGCATTTTTTGTGGTTTTTTTTGCATTTTTTAGCATTTTTTTTGCATTTTTTGTGTTTTTTTGCATTTTTTTGTTTGTTTTTTTTGCATTTTTTTGTGGTTTTTTTTGCATTTTTTTTTTTTTTTTTTTGCCTTTATTTTGTGTTTTTTATTTGCATTTTTTTGTGTTTTTTTTTGCATTTTTTTTTTTTTTTTTGCATTTTTTTGCATTTTTTTTGCCTTTATTTTGCATTTTTTTGCATTTTTTTTTTTTTTTTGAATTTTTTTTGCATTTTTTTGTTTTTTTGCATTTTTTTTTGTTTTTTTTTTGCATTTTTTTGTTTTTTTTTGCATTTTTTTGCATTTGTTTTGCATTTTTTTTGTGTTTTTTTTTGCATTTTTTGCGTTTTTTTTTTGCATTTTTTGGTGTTTTTTTTTTTTGCATTTTTTTTGTGTTTTTTTTTGCATTTTTTTGTGTTTTTTTTGCATTTTTTTTGTTTTTTTGTGTTTTTTTGTGGGTTTTTTTGCATTTTTTTGTTTGTTTTTTTTGCATTTATTTAGCATTTTGTTTTGCAATTTTTTTGTGTTATTATTTAGCATTTTTTTGTGTTTTTTTTGCATTGTTTTGCATTTTTTTTGCAATTTTTTTTTTTTTTTTGTGTTTTTTTTTTGCATTGTTTTGCATTTTTTTGCATTTTCTTGCATTTTTTTTTGCATTTTTTTTTTTTTTTGCATTTTTTGTGGTTTTTTTTGCATTTTTTTTATGTTTTTTTTTTTGCATTTTTTTATGTTTTTTTTGCATTTTTTTTGCATTTTTTTGTGGTTTTTTTGCATTTTTTTGCATTTTGTTTTGCATTTTTTTGCATTTTTTTTTGCATTTTTTTGTGTTTTTTTGCATTTTTTTGTGGGGTTTTTTTGTGGTTTTTTTGTTTTTTTGTGTTTTTTTTGCATTTTTTTTTTTTTTTTTGCATTTTTTTTGCATTTTTTTTGCCTTTATTTTGTGTTTTTTATTTGCATTTTTTTGTGGTTTTTTTGCATTTTTTTTGTTTTTTTTATGTATTTTTGCATTTTTTTTTTGCATTTTTTTGTGGTTTTTTTTGCATTTTTTTGTGTTTTTTTTTTGCATTTTTTTGTGTTTTTTTGTGGGTTTTTTTGCATTTTTTGTGTTTTTTTTGCATTTTTTTTTTTATTTTTTTTTTTTTTTGCTTTTTTTTTTTTTTTTTGCATTTTTTTGTGTTTTTTTTTGCATTTTTTTGCATTTGTTTTGCATTTTTTTTGTGTTTTTTTTTGCATTTTTTTGCGTTTTTTTTGCATTTTTTGTGTTTTTTTTTTTGCATTTTTTTGCATTTTTTTTGTGTTTTTTTTTTTGCATTTTTTTGTGTTTTTTTTTGCATTTTTTTTGGTTTTTTTTGTGTTTTTTTGTGGGGTTTTTTTTCATTTTTTTGTTTGTTTTTTTTGCATTTATTTTGCATTTTGTTTTGCAATTTTTTTGTGTTATTTTTTTGCATTTTTTTGTGTTTTTTTTTGCATTGTTTTGCATTTTTTTTTGCATTTTTTTGCGTTTTTTGTTGCAATTTTTTTTTTTTTTTTGCATTTTTTTTTTTTGCATTGTTTTGCATTTTTTTTGCATTTTCTTGCATTTTTTTTTGCATTTTTTTTTTTTTTTTTTGCATTTTTTGTGTTTTTTTTTTTGCATTTTTTAGCATTTTTTTTTGCATTTTTTGTGTTTTTTTTGCATTTTTTTGTTTTTTTTTGCCTTTATTTTGTGTTTTTTATTTGCATTTTTTTGCATTTTTTTTGCATTTTTTTATGTTTTTTTGCATTTTTTTTTGTTTTTTTTTTGCATTTTTTTGTGTTTTTTTTTGCATTTTTTTGTGTTTTTTTTTTGCATTTTTTTGTGTTTTTTTGCATTTTTTTTGTGTTTTTTTTTTTTTGCATTTTTTAGTTTTTTTTGCATTTTTTTTGCATTTTTTTTGCCTTTATTTTGCATTTTTTTGCATTTATTTTTTTTTTTATTTTTTTTTTTTTTTTTGCATTTTTTTTTTTTTTTTTGGATTTTTTTGTGTTTTTTTTTGCATTTTTTTGCATTTTTTTGCATTTTTTTTTGTGTTTTTTTTTGCATTTTTTTGCGGTTTTTTTTGCATTTTTTTGTGGGTTTTTTTTTGCATTTTTTTGTGTTTTTTTGCATTTTTGTGTTTTTTTTTTGCATTTTTTTGTGGTTTTTTTTGCATTTTTTGTTTTTTTTTGTGTTTTTTTGTTTTTTTTTGCATTTTTTTGTTTGTTTTTTTTGCATTTATTTTGCATTTTGTTTTGCAATTTTTTTGTGTTATTTTTTTTGCATTTTTTTGTGTTTTTTTTTGCATTGTTTTGCATTTTTTTTGCATTTTTTTGCGTTTTTTTTTTTTTTTTTGCATTTTTTTTTTGCATTGTTTTGCATTTTTTTTGCATTTTCTTGCATTTTTTTTGCATTTTTTTTTTTTTTTTTTTGCATTTTTTGTGTTTTTTTTTTTTGCATTTTTTAGCATTTTTTTTGCATTTTTTGTGTTTTTTTGCATTTTTTTGTTTTTTTTTTGCATTTTTTTGTGTTTTTTTTGCATTTTTTTGTGTTTTTTTTTTTGCATTTTTTTGTGTTTTTTTGCATTTTTTGTGTTTTTTTTTTTTGCATTTTTTTTGCATTTTTTTTGCCTTTATTTTGCATTTTTTTTGCATTTTTTTTTTTTTTTTTGAATTTTTTTTTGCATTTTTTTGTTTTTTTTTGCATTTTTTTGCATTTGTTTTGCATTTTTTTGCGTTTTTTTTTGCATTTTTTGTGGTTTTTTTTTTGCATTTTTTTGTGTTTTTTTGCATTTTTTTTGTGTTTTTTTTTTGCATTTTTTTGTGTTTTTTTTTGCATTTTTTTTGTTTTTTTTTGTGTTTTTTTGTGGGTTTTTTTTGCATTTTTTTGTTTGTTTTTTTGCATTTATTTTGCATTTTGTTTTGCAATTTTTTTGTGTTATTTTTTTGCATTTTTTTGTGTTTTTTTTTGCATTGTTTTGCATTTTTTTTGCATTTTTTTGCGTTTTTTTTTTTTTTTTGCATTTTTTTTTTTGCATTGTTTTGCATTTTTTTTGCATTTTCTTGCATTTTTTTTGCATTTTTTTTTTTTTTTTTGCATTTTTTGTGTTTTTTTTTTTGCATTTTTTTGTGTTTTTTTGCATTTTTTTTGTGTTTTTTTTTTGCATTTTTTTGTGTTTTTTTTTGCATTTTTTTTGGTTTTTTTTGTGTTTTTTTGTGGGTTTTTTTTGCATTTTTTTGTTTGTTTTTTTTGCATTTATTTTGCATTTTGTTTTGCAATTTTTTTGTGTTATTTTTTTGCATTTTTTTGTGGTTTTTTTTGCATTGTTTTGCATTTTTTTTGCATTTTTTTGCGTTTTTTTTTGCAATTTTTTTTTTTTTTTTGCATTTTTTTTTTTTGCATTGTTTTGCATTTTTTTTGCATTTTCTTGCATTTTTTTTTGCATTTTTTTTTTTTTTTTTTGCATTTTTTTTTTTTTTTTTTTGCATTTTTTAGCATTTTTTTTGCATTTTTGTGTTTTTTTTGCATTTTTTTGGTTTTTTTTTGCCTTTATTTTGTGTTTTTTATTTGCATTTTTTTGTGTTTTTTTTTGCATTTTTTTTGGTTTTTTTTGTGTTTTTTTGTGGGTTTTTTTTGCATTTTTTTGTTTGTTTTTTTTGCATTTATTTTGCATTTTGTTTTGCAATTTTTTTGTGTTATTTTTTTGCATTTTTTTGTGTTTTTTTTTGCATTGTTTTGCATTTTTTTTGCATTTTTTTGCGTTTTTTTTTTTTTTTTGCATTTTTTTTTTTGCATTGTTTTGCATTTTTTTTGCATTTTCTTGCATTTTTTTTTGCATTTTTTTTTTTTTTTTTGCATTTTTTGTGTTTTTTTTTTTGCATTTTTTTGTGTTTTTTTGCATTTTTTTTGTGTTTTTTTTTTGCATTTTTTTGTGTTTTTTTTTGCATTTTTTTTGTTTTTTTTTGTGTTTTTTTGTGGGGTTTTTTTGCATTTTTTTGTTTGTTTTTTTTGCATTTATTTTGCATTTTGTTTTGCAATTTTTTTGTGTTATTTTTTTGCATTTTTTTGTGTTTTTTTTGCATTGTTTTGCATTTTTTTTGCATTTTTTTGCGTTTTTTTTTGCAATTTTTTTTTTTTTTTGCATTTTTTTTTTTGCATTGTTTTGCATTTTTTTTTGCATTTTCTTGCATTTTTTTTGCATTTTTTTTTTTTTTTTTTTGCATTTTTTGTGTTTTTTTTTTTTGCATTTTTTAGCATTTTTTTTGCATTTTTTGTGTTTTTTTGCATTTTTTTGGTTTTTTTTTTTGCATTTTTTTGTGTTTTTTTGCATTTTTTTTGTGTTTTTTTTTTTGCATTTTTTTGTGTTTTTTTTTGCATTTTTTTTGCATTTTTTTTGCCTTTATTTTGTGTTTTTTATTTGCATTTTTTTGTGGTTTTTTTTGCATTTTTTTATGTTTTTTTGCATTTTTTTTTGTTTTTTTTTTGCATTTTTTTGTGTTTTTTTTTTTTTGCATTTTTTTGTGTTTTTTTTGCATTTTTTTGTGTTTTTTTTTTGCATTTTTTTGTTTTTTTTTGCATTTTTTTTGCATTTTTTTTGCCTTTATTTTGCATTTTTTTGCATTTTTTGTGTTTTTTTTTTTTTGCATTTTTTTGTGGTTTTTTTTGCATTTTTTTGTGTTTTCTTTTTTGCATTTTTTTGTGTTTTTTTTGCATTTTTTTGTGTTTTTTTTTTGCATTTTTTTGTTTTTTTTTGCATTTTTTTTGCATTTTTTTTGCCTTTATTTTGCATTTTTTTGCATTTTTTGTGTTTTTTTTTTTTTGCATTTTTTTGTGGTTTTTTTTGCATTTTTTTGTGTTATTTTTTTGCATTTTTTTGTGTTTTTTTTTGCATTGTTTTGCATTTTTTTTGCATTTTTTTGCGTTTTTTTTTTTTTTTTGCATTTTTTTTTTTGCATTGTTTTGCATTTTTTTTGCATTTTCTTGCATTTTTTTTTGCATTTTTTTTTTTTTTTTTGCATTTTTTGTGTTTTTTTTTTTGCATTTTTTTGTGTTTTTTTGCATTTTTTTTGTGTTTTTTTTTTGCATTTTTTTGTGTTTTTTTTTGCATTTTTTTTGTTTTTTTTTGTGTTTTTTTGTGGGGTTTTTTTGCATTTTTTTGTTTGTTTTTTTTGCATTTATTTTGCATTTTGTTTTGCAATTTTTTTGTGTTATTTTTTTGCATTTTTTTGTGTTTTTTTTGCATTTATTTTGCATTTTGTTTTGCAATTTTTTTGTGTTATTTTTTTGCATTTTTTTGTGTTTTTTTTTGCATTGTTTTGCATTTTTTTTGCATTTTTTTGCGTTTTTTTTTTTTTTTTGCATTTTTTTTTTTGCATTGTTTTGCATTTTTTTTGCATTTTCTTGCATTTTTTTTTGCATTTTTTTTTTTTTTTTTGCATTTTTTGTGTTTTTTTTTTTGCATTTTTTTGTGTTTTTTTGCATTTTTTTTGTGTTTTTTTTTTGCATTTTTTTGTGTTTTTTTTTGCATTTTTTTTGTTTTTTTTTGTGTTTTTTTGTGGGGTTTTTTTGCATTTTTTTGTTTGTTTTTTTTGCATTTATTTTGCATTTTGTTTTGCAATTTTTTTGTGTTATTTTTTTTGCATTTTTTTGTGTTTTTTTTGCATTGTTTTGCATTTTTTTTGCATTTTTTTGCGTTTTTTTTTGCAATTTTTTTTTTTTTTTGCATTTTTTTTTTTGCATTGTTTTGCATTTTTTTTTGCATTTTCTTGCATTTTTTTTGCATTTTTTTTTTTTTTTTTTTGCATTTTTTGTGTTTTTTTTTTTTGCATTTTTTAGCATTTTTTTTGCATTTTTTGTGTTTTTTTGCATTTTTTTGGTTTTTTTTTTTGCATTTTTTTGTGTTTTTTTGCATTTTTTTTGTGTTTTTTTTTTTGCATTTTTTTGTGTTTTTTTTTGCATTTTTTTTGCATTTTTTTTGCCTTTATTTTGTGTTTTTTATTTGCATTTTTTTGTGGTTTTTTTTGCATTTTTTTATGTTTTTTTGCATTTTTTTTTGTTTTTTTTTTGCATTTTTTTGTGTTTTTTTTTTTTTGCATTTTTTTGTGTTTTTTTTGCATTTTTTTGTGTTTTTTTTTTGCATTTTTTTGTTTTTTTTTGCATTTTTTTTGCATTTTTTTTGCCTTTATTTTGCATTTTTTTGCATTTTTTGTGTTTTTTTTTTTTTGCATTTTTTTGTGGTTTTTTTTGCATTTTTTTGTGTTTTCTTTTTTGCATTTTTTTGTGTTTTTTTTGCATTTTTTTGTGTTTTTTTTTTGCATTTTTTTGTTTTTTTTTGCATTTTTTTTGCATTTTTTTTGCCTTTATTTTGCATTTTTTTGCATTTTTTGTGTTTTTTTTTTTTTGCATTTTTTTGTGGTTTTTTTTGCATTTTTTTGTGTTATTTTTTTGCATTTTTTTGTGTTTTTTTTTGCATTGTTTTGCATTTTTTTTGCATTTTTTTGCGTTTTTTTTTTTTTTTTGCATTTTTTTTTTTGCATTGTTTTGCATTTTTTTTGCATTTTCTTGCATTTTTTTTTGCATTTTTTTTTTTTTTTTTGCATTTTTTGTGTTTTTTTTTTTGCATTTTTTTGTGTTTTTTTGCATTTTTTTTGTGTTTTTTTTTTTGCATTTTTTTGTGTTTTTTTTTGCATTTTTTTTGTTTTTTTTTGTGTTTTTTTGTGGGGTTTTTTTGCATTTTTTTGTTTGTTTTTTTTGCATTTATTTTGCATTTTGTTTTGCAATTTTTTTGTGTTATTTTTTTGCATTTTTTTGTGGTTTTTTTGCATTGTTTTGCATTTTTTTTGCATTTTTTTGCGTTTTTTTTTGCAATTTTTTTTTTTTTTTGCATTTTTTTTTTTGCATTGTTTTGCATTTTTTTTTGCATTTTCTTGCATTTTTTTTGCATTTTTTTTTTTTTTTTTTTGCATTTTTTGTGTTTTTTTTTTTTGCATTTTTTAGCATTTTTTTTGCATTTTTTGTGTTTTTTTGCATTTTTTTGGTTTTTTTTTTTGCATTTTTTGTGTTTTTTTTTTTGCATTTTTTTGTGTTTTTTTGCATTTTTTTTGTGTTTTTTTTTGCATTTTTTTGTGTTTTTTTTTGCATTTTTTTTGTTTTTTTTTGTGTTTTTTTGTGGGGTTTTTTTGCATTTTTTTGTTTGTTTTTTTTGCATTTATTTTGCATTTTGTTTTGCAATTTTTTTGTGTTATTTTTTTGCATTTTTTTGTGTTTTTTTTGCATTGTTTTGCATTTTTTTTGCATTTTTTTGCGTTTTTTTTTGCAATTTTTTTTTTTTTTTGCATTTTTTTTTTTGCATTGTTTTGCATTTTTTTTTGCATTTTCTTGCATTTTTTTTGCATTTTTTTTTTTTTTTTTTTGCATTTTTTGTGTTTTTTTTTTTTGCATTTTTTAGCATTTTTTTTGCATTTTTTGTGTTTTTTTGCATTTTTTTGGTTTTTTTTTTTGCATTTTTTTGTGTTTTTTTGCATTTTTTTTGTGTTTTTTTTTTTGCATTTTTTTGTGTTTTTTTTTGCATTTTTTTTGCATTTTTTTTGCCTTTATTTTGTGTTTTTTATTTGCATTTTTTTGTGGTTTTTTTTGCATTTTTTTATGTTTTTTTGCATTTTTTTTTGTTTTTTTTTTGCATTTTTTTGTGTTTTTTTTTTTTTGCATTTTTTTGTGTTTTTTTTGCATTTTTTTGTGTTTTTTTTTTGCATTTTTTTGTTTTTTTTTGCATTTTTTTTGCATTTTTTTTGCCTTTATTTTGCATTTTTTTGCATTTTTTGTGTTTTTTTTTTTTTGCATTTTTTTGTGGTTTTTTTTGCATTTTTTTGTGTTTTCTTTTTTGCATTTTTTTGTGTTTTTTTGCATTTTTTTGTGTTTTTTTTTTGCATTTTTTAGTTTTTTTTGCATTTTTTTGCATTTTTTTTGCCTTTATTTTGCATTTTTTTTTTTTTTTTTGCATTTTTTTTTTTTTTTGCATTTTTTTTTTTTTTTTTGCATTTTTTTGTGTTTTTTTTTGCATTTTTTTGCATTTTTTTGCATTTTTTTTGTGTTTTTTTTTGCATTTTTTTGCGTTTTTTTTGCATTTTTTTGTGGTTTTTTTTTTTGCATTTTTTTGTGTTTTTTTGCATTTTTTTGTGTTTTTTTTTTGCATTTTTTTGTGTTTTTTTTGCATTTTTTGTTTTTTTTTGTGTTTTTTTGTGTTTTTTTTGCATTTTTTTGTTTGTTTTTTTTGCATTTATTTTGCATTTTGTTTTGCAATTTTTTTGTGTTATTTTTTTGCATTTTTTTGTGTTTTTTTTTGCATTGTTTTGCATTTTTTTTGCATTTTTTTGCGTTTTTTTTTGCAATTTTTTTTTTTTTTTGCATTGTTTTGCATTTTTTTTTGCATTTTCTTGCATTTTTTTTTGCATTTTTTTTTTTTTTTTTTTGGCATTTTTTGTGTTTTTTTTTTTGCATTTTTTAGCATTTTTTTTTGCATTTTTTGTGTTTTTTTGCATTTTTTTGTTTTTTTTTTTTGCATTTTTTTGTGTTTTTTTGCATTTTTTTTGTGTTTTTTTTTTTGCATTTTTTTGTGTTTTTTTTTGCATTTTTTTTGTTTTTTTTTGTGTTTTTTTGTGGGTTTTTTTTGCATTTTTTTGTTTGTTTTTTTGCATTTATTTTGCATTTTGTTTTGCAATTTTTTTGTGTTATTTTTTTGCATTTTTTTGTGGTTTTTTTTGCATTGTTTTGCATTTTTTTTGCATTTTTTTGCGTTTTTTTTTGCAATTTTTTTTTTTTTTTTTTGCATTTTTTTTTTTTGCATTGTTTTGCATTTTTTTTGCATTTTCTTGCATTTTTTTTTGCATTTTTTTTTTTTTTTTTGCATTTTTTGTGTTTTTTTTTTTGCATTTTTTTGTGTTTTTTTGCATTTTTTTTGTGTTTTTTTTTGCATTTTTTTGTGTTTTTTTTTGCATTTTTTTTGGTTTTTTTTGTGTTTTTTTGTGGGTTTTTTTTGCATTTTTTTGTTTGTTTTTTTTGCATTTATTTTGCATTTTGTTTTGCAATTTTTTTGTGTTATTTTTTTGCATTTTTTTGTGTTTTTTTTTTGCATTGTTTTGCATTTTTTTTGCATTTTTTTGCGTTTTTTTTTGCAATTTTTTTTTTTTTTTTGCATTTTTTTGGTTTTTTTTTGCCTTTATTTTGTGTTTTTTATTTGCATTTTTTTGTGTTTTTTTGCATTTTTTTTTGTTTTTTTTTTGCATTTTTTTGTGTTTTTTTTTGCATTTTTTTGTGTTTTTTTTTTTGCATTTTTTAGTTTTTTTTGCATTTTTTTGCATTTTTTTGCCTTTATTTTGCATTTTTTTGCATTTTTTTTTTGCATTTTTTTTTTTTTTTTTTGCATTTTTTTTTTTTTTTTTTGCATTTTTTTGCATTTTTTTGCATTTTTTTTGTGTTTTTTTTTGCATTTTTTTGCGTTTTTTTTGCATTTTTTTGTGTTTTTTTTTTTGCATTTTTTTGTGTTTTTTTGCATTTTTTTTGTGTTTTTTTTTTTTGCATTTTTTTGTGTTTTTTTTGCATTTTTTGTTTTTTTTTGTGTTTTTTTGTGTTTTTTTTGCATTTTTTTGTTTGTTTTTTTTGCATTTATTTTGCATTTTGTTTTGCAATTTTTTTGTGTTATTTTTTTGCATTTTTTTGTGTTTTTTTTGCATTGTTTTGCATTTTTTTTGCATTTTTTTGCGTTTTTTTTTGCAATTTTTTTTTTTTTTTGCATTTTTTTTTTTGCATTGTTTTGCATTTTTTTTTGCATTTTCTTGCATTTTTTTTGCATTTTTTTTTTTTTTTTTTTGCATTTTTTGTGTTTTTTTTTTTGCATTTTTTAGCATTTTTTTTGCATTTTTTGTGTTTTTTTGCATTTTTTTGTTTTTTTTTTTTGCATTTTTTTGTGTTTTTTTGCATTTTTTTTGTGTTTTTTTTTTTGCATTTTTTTGTGTTTTTTTTTGCATTTTTTTTGCATTTTTTTTGCCTTTATTTTGTGTTTTTTATTTGCATTTTTTTGTGGTTTTTTTTGCATTTTTTTATGTTTTTTTGCATTTTTTTTTGTTTTTTTTTTTGCATTTTTTTGTGTTTTTTTTTTTTTGCATTTTTTTGTGTTTTTTTTGCATTTTTTTGTGTTTTTTTTTGCATTTTTTTGTTTTTTTTTGCATTTTTTTTGCATTTTTTTTGCCTTTATTTTGCATTTTTTTGCATTTTTTGTGTTTTTTTTTTTTTGCATTTTTTTGTGGTTTTTTTTGCATTTTTTTGTGTTTTTTTTTTGCATTTTTTTGTGTTTTTTTGCATTTTTTTTGTGTTTTTTTTTTTGCATTTTTTAGTTTTTTTTGCATTTTTTTGCATTTTTTTTGCCTTTATTTTGCATTTTTTTGCATTTTTTTTTTTTTTTTTGCATTTTTTTTTTTTTTTGCATTTTTTTTTTTTTTTTTGCATTTTTTTGTGTTTTTTTTTGCATTTTTTTGCATTTTTTTGCATTTTTTTTGTGTTTTTTTTTGCATTTTTTTGCGTTTTTTTTGCATTTTTTTGTGGTTTTTTTTTTGCATTTTTTTGTGTTTTTTTGCATTTTTTTGTGTTTTTTTTTTGCATTTTTTTGTGTTTTTTTTGCATTTTTTGTTTTTTTTTGTGTTTTTTTGTGTTTTTTTTGCATTTTTTTGTTTGTTTTTTTGCATTTATTTTACATTTTGTTTTGCAATTTTTTTGTGTTATTTTTTTGCATTTTTTTGTGTTTTTTTTTGCATTGTTTTGCATTTTTTTTGCATTTTTTTGCGTTTTTTTTTGCAATTTTTTTTTTTTTTTGCATTGTTTTGCATTTTTTTTTGCATTTTCTTGCATTTTTTTTTGCATTTTTTTTTTTTTTTTTTGGCATTTTTTGTGTTTTTTTTTTTTGCATTTTTTAGCATTTTTTTTGCATTTTTTGTGTTTTTTTGCATTTTTTTGTTTTTTTTTTTTGCATTTTTTTGTGTTTTTTTGCATTTTTTTTGTGTTTTTTTTTTGCATTTTTTTGTGTTTTTTTTTGCATTTTTTTTTGCATTTTTTTGCCTTTATTTTGTGTTTTTTATTTGCATTTTTTTGTGTTTTTTTTTTGCATTTTTTTGTTTTTTTTGCATTTTTTTGCATTTTTTTTGCCGTTATTTTGCATTTTTTTGCATTTTTTTTTTTTTTTTTTTTTTTTTTTTGCATTTTTTTGTTTTTTTGCATTTTTTTTTGTTTTTTTTTGCATTTTTTTGTTTTTTTTTGCATTTTTTTGCATTTGTTTTGCATTTTTTTTGTGTGTTTTTTTGCATTTTTTTGCGGTTTTTTTTTGCATTTTTTGGTGTTTTTTTTTGCATTTTTTTGTGTTTTTTTGCATTTTTTTTGTGTTTTTTTTGCATTTTTTTGTGTTTTTTTTGCATTTTTTTAGTTTTTTTGTGTTTTTTTGTGGTTTTTTTTGCATTTTTTTGTTTGTTTTTTTTGCATTTATTTTGCATTTTGTTTTGCAATTTTTTTGTGTTATTATTTAGCATTTTTTTGTGTTTTTTTTGCATTTTTTTTTTTTTTTTTGCATTTTTTTGTGTTTTTTTTTTGCATTTTTTTGTTTTTTTTTTTGCATTTTTTTGTTTAGCATTTTTTTTTGCATTTTTTTGCATTTTTTTTGCATTTTTATGCATTTTTTTTGTTTGTTTTTTGCATTTTTTTTGCATTTTTTTTTTTTTGCATTTTTTTTATGTTTTTTTTGCATTTTTTTGCATTTTTTTTTGCATTTTTTTTGCATTTTTTTTTTGCTTTTTTTGTGTTTGTTTTTTTTTGCATTTTTTTGTGTTTTTTTTGCATTTTTTTTGTGGTTTTTTTTGCATTTTTTTGTGTTTTTTTGTGGTTATTTTTGCATTTATTTTGTGTTTTTTTTGCATTTTTTTATGTTTTTTTTTTGCATTATTTTTTGTGTTTTTTTGTGCATTTTTTTGTGTTTTTGTTTTTGCATTTTTTTGCTTTTTTTTTTTTTTTTTTTTTTTTTTTTTTTTGCATTTTTTGTTTTTTTTGCATTTTTTTGTGTTTTTTTTGTTTTTTTGCATTTTTTTGTGTTTTTTTTGCATTTTTTTGTGTTTTTTTTTTTGCATTTTTTAGTGTTTTTTTGCATTTTTTGCATTTTTTTTTTGCATTGTTTTGCATTTTTTTTTGCATTTTCTTGCATTTTTTTTTGCATTTTTTTTTTTTTTTTTTTTGCATTTTTTTTTTTTTTTTTGCATTTTTTAGCATTTTTTTTTGCATTTTTTGTGTTTTTTTTGCATTTTTTTGCCTTTATTTTGTGTTTTTTATTTGCATTTTTTTGTTTTTTTTTGCATTTTTTTATGTTTTTTTGCATTTTTTTTTGTTTTTTTTTTTGCATTTTTTTGTGGTTTTTTTTGCATTTTTTTGTTTTTTTTTTTGTTGCATTTTTTTGTTTTTTTGCATTTTTTGTGTTTTTTTTTGCATTTTTTTGCCTTTATTTTGTGTTTTTTATTTGCATTTTTTTGTGGTTTTTTTTGCATTTTTTTGTGTTTTTTTTTTGCATTTTTTTGTTTTTTTTTTTGCATTTTTTTGTTTAGCATTTTTTTTTGCATTTTTTTGCATTTTTTTTGCATTTTTATGCATTTTTTTTGTTTGTTTTTTGCATTTTTTTTGCATTTTTTTTTTTTTGCATTTTTTTTATGTTTTTTTTGCATTTTTTTGCATTTTTTTTTGCATTTTTTTTGCATTTTTTTTTTGCTTTTTTTGTGTTTGTTTTTTTTTGCATTTTTTTGTGTTTTTTTTGCATTTTTTTTGTGGTTTTTTTTGCATTTTTTTGTGTTTTTTTGTGGTTATTTTTGCATTTATTTTGTGTTTTTTTTTGCATTTTTTATGTTTTTTTTTTGCATTATTTTTTGTGTTTTTTTGTGCATTTTTTTGTGTTTTTGTTTTTGCATTTTTTTGCTTTTTTTTTTTTTTTTTTTTTTTTTTTTGCATTTTTTGTTTTTTTTGCATTTTTTTGTGTTTTTTTTGTTTTTTTGCATTTTTTTGTGTTTTTTTTGCATTTTTTTGTGTTTTTTTTTTGCATTTTTTAGTGTTTTTTTGCATTTTTTGTGTTTTTTTTGCAATTTTTTTTTTTTTTTGCATTTTTTTTTTTGCATTGTTTTGCATTTTTTTTTGCATTTTCTTGCATTTTTTTTTGCATTTTTTTTTTTTTTTTTTTGCATTTTTTTTTTTTTTTTTGCATTTTTTAGCATTTTTTTTTGCATTTTTTGTGTTTTTTTTGCATTTTTTTGCCTTTATTTTGTGTTTTTTATTTGCATTTTTTTGTTTTTTTTTGCATTTTTTTATGTTTTTTTGCATTTTTTTTTGTTTTTTTTTTTGCATTTTTTTGTGGTTTTTTTTGCATTTTTTTGTTTTTTTTTTTGTTGCATTTTTTTGCCTTTATTTTGTGTTTTTTATTTGCATTTTTTTTTGTTTTTTTTTGCATTTTTTTGTGTTTTTTTTTTTTTTGCATTTTTTTGTGTTTTTTTGCATTTTTTTGTGTTTTTTTTTGCATTTTTTTTTTTTTTTTTGCATTTTTTTTGCATTTTTTTTGCCTTTATTTTGCATTTTTTTGCATTTTTTGCATTTTTTTTTTTTGCATTTTTTTGTGGTTTTTTTTGCATTTTTTTGGTTTTTTTTTTGCATTTTTTTGTGTTTTTTTTGCATTTTTTTGTGGTTTTTTTTGCATTTTTTTGTGTTTTTTTGTGGTTATTTTTGCATTTATTTTGTGTTTTTTTTGCATTTTTTATGTTTTTTTTTTGCATTATTTTTTGTGTTTTTTTGTGCATTTTTTTGTGTTTTTGTTTTTGCATTTTTTTGCTTTTTTTTTTTTTTTTTTTTTTTTTTTTTTTTGCATTTTTTGTTTTTTTTGCATTTTTTTGTGTTTTTTTTGTTTTTTTGCATTTTTTTGTGTTTTTTTTGCATTTTTTTGTGTTTTTTTTTTTGCATTTTTTAGTGTTTTTTTGCATTTTTTGCATTTTTTTTTTGCATTGTTTTGCATTTTTTTTTGCATTTTCTTGCATTTTTTTTTGCATTTTTTTTTTTTTTTTTTTTGCATTTTTTTTTTTTTTTTTGCATTTTTTAGCATTTTTTTTTGCATTTTTTGTGTTTTTTTTGCATTTTTTTGCCTTTATTTTGTGTTTTTTATTTGTATTTTTTTGTTTTTTTTTGCATTTTTTTGTTTTTTTGCATTTTTTTTTGTTTTTTTTTTTGCATTTTTTTGTGGTTTTTTTTGCATTTTTTTGTTTTTTTTTTTGTTGCATTTTTTTGTTTTTTTGCATTTTTTGTGTTTTTTTTGCATTTTTTTGCCTTTATTTTGTGTTTTTTATTTGCATTTTTTTGTGGTTTTTTTTGCATTTTTTTGTGTTTTTTTTTTGCATTTTTTTGTTTTTTTTTTTGCATTTTTTTGTTTAGCATTTTTTTTTGCATTTTTTTGCATTTTTTTTGCATTTTTATGCATTTTTTTTGTTTGTTTTTTGCATTTTTTTTGCATTTTTTTTTTTTTGCATTTTTTTTATGTTTTTTTTGCATTTTTTTGCATTTTTTTTTGCATTTTTTTTGCATTTTTTTTTTGCTTTTTTTGTGTTTGTTTTTTTTTGCATTTTTTTGTGTTTTTTTTGCATTTTTTTTGTGGTTTTTTTTGCATTTTTTTGTGTTTTTTTGTGGTTATTTTTGCATTTATTTTGTGTTTTTTTTTGCATTTTTTATGTTTTTTTTTTGCATTATTTTTTGTGTTTTTTTGTGCATTTTTTTGTGTTTTTGTTTTTGCATTTTTTTTCTTTTTTTTTTTTTTTTTTTTTTTTTTTTTTTGCATTTTTTGTTTTTTTTGCATTTTTTTGTGTTTTTTTGTTTTTTTGCATTTTTTTGTGTTTTTTTTGCATTTTTTTGTGTTTTTTTTTTTGCATTTTTTAGTGTTTTTTTGCATTTTTTGTGTTTTTTTTGCAATTTTTTTTTTTTTTTGCATTTTTTTTTTTGCATTGTTTTGCATTTTTTTTTTGCATTTTCTTGCATTTTTTTTGCATTTTTTTTTTTTTTTTTTTGCATTTTTTTTTTTTTTTTTGCATTTTTTAGCATTTTTTTTGCATTTTTTGTGTTTTTTTTGCATTTTTTTGCCTTTATTTTGTGTTTTTTATTTGCATTTTTTTGTTTTTTTTTGCATTTTTTTATGTTTTTTTGCATTTTTTTTTGTTTTTTTTTTTGCATTTTTTTGTGGTTTTTTTTGCATTTTTTTGTTTTTTTTTTTGTTGCATTTTTTTGCCTTTATTTTGTGTTTTTTATTTGCATTTTTTTTTGTTTTTTTTTGCATTTTTTTGTGTTTTTTTTTTTTTTGCATTTTTTTGTGTTTTTTTGCATTTTTTTGTGTTTTTTTTTGCATTTTTTTTTTTTTTTTTGCATTTTTTTTGCATTTTTTTTGCCTTTATTTTGCATTTTTTTGCATTTTTTGCATTTTTTTTTTTTGCATTTTTTTGTGGTTTTTTTTGCATTTTTTTGGTTTTTTTTTTGCATTATTTTTTGTGTTTTTTTGTGCATTTTTTTGTGTTTTTGTTTTTGCATTTTTTTGCTTTTTTTTTTTTTTTTTTTTTTTTTTTGCATTTTTTGTTTTTTTTTGCATTTTTTTGTGTTTTTTTTGTTTTTTTGCATTTTTTTGTGTTTTTTTTGCATTTTTTTGTGTTTTTTTTTTGCATTTTTTAGTGTTTTTTTGCATTTTTTGTGTTTTTTTTGCAATTTTTTTTTTTTTTTGCATTTTTTTTTTTGCATTGTTTTGCATTTTTTTTTGCATTTTCTTGCATTTTTTTTTGCATTTTTTTTTTTTTTTTTTTTGCATTTTTTTTTTTTTTTTTGCATTTTTTAGCATTTTTTTTTGCATTTTTTGTGTTTTTTTTGCATTTTTTTGCCTTTATTTTGTGTTTTTTATTTGCATTTTTTTGTTTTTTTTTGCATTTTTTTATGTTTTTTTGCATTTTTTTTTGTTTTTTTTTTTGCATTTTTTTGTGGTTTTTTTTGCATTTTTTTGTTTTTTTTTTTGTTGCATTTTTTTGCCTTTATTTTGTGTTTTTTATTTGCATTTTTTTTTGTTTTTTTTTGCATTTTTTTGTGTTTTTTTTTTTTTTGCATTTTTTTGTGTTTTTTTGCATTTTTTTGTGTTTTTTTTTGCATTTTTTTTTTTTTTTTTGCATTTTTTTTGCATTTTTTTTGCCTTTATTTTGCATTTTTTTGCATTTTTTGCATTTTTTTTTTTTGCATTTTTTTGTGGTTTTTTTTGCATTTTTTTGGTTTTTTTTTTGCATTTTTTTGTGTTTTTTTTGCATTTTTTTGTGGTTTTTTTTGCATTTTTTTGTGTTTTTTTGTGGTTATTTTTGCATTTATTTTGTGTTTTTTTTGCATTTTTTATGTTTTTTTTTTGCATTATTTTTTGTGTTTTTTTGTGCATTTTTTTGTGTTTTTGTTTTTGCATTTTTTTGCTTTTTTTTTTTTTTTTTTTTTTTTTTTTTTTGCATTTTTTGTTTTTTTTGCATTTTTTTGTGTTTTTTTTGTTTTTTTGCATTTTTTTGTGTTTTTTTTGCATTTTTTTGTGTTTTTTTTTTTGCATTTTTTAGTGTTTTTTTGCATTTTTTGCATTTTTTTTTTGCATTGTTTTGCATTTTTTTTTGCATTTTCTTGCATTTTTTTTTGCATTTTTTTTTTTTTTTTTTTTGCATTTTTTTTTTTTTTTTTTGCATTTTTTAGCATTTTTTTTTGCATTTTTTGTGTTTTTTTTGCATTTTTTTGCCTTTATTTTGTGTTTTTTATTTGTATTTTTTTGTTTTTTTTTGCATTTTTTTGTTTTTTTGCATTTTTTTTTGTTTTTTTTTTTGCATTTTTTTGTGGTTTTTTTTGCATTTTTTTGTTTTTTTTTTTGTTGCATTTTTTTGTTTTTTTGCATTTTTTGTGTTTTTTTTGCATTTTTTTGCCTTTATTTTGTGTTTTTTATTTGCATTTTTTTGTGGTTTTTTTTGCATTTTTTTGTGTTTTTTTTTTGCATTTTTTTGTTTTTTTTTTTGCATTTTTTTGTTTAGCATTTTTTTTTGCATTTTTTTGCATTTTTTTTGCATTTTTATGCATTTTTTTTGTTTGTTTTTTGCATTTTTTTTGCATTTTTTTTTTTTTGCATTTTTTTTATGTTTTTTTTGCATTTTTTTGCATTTTTTTTTGCATTTTTTTTGCATTTTTTTTTTGCTTTTTTTGTGTTTGTTTTTTTTTGCATTTTTTTGTGTTTTTTTTGCATTTTTTTTGTGGTTTTTTTTGCATTTTTTTGTGTTTTTTTGTGGTTATTTTTGCATTTATTTTGTGTTTTTTTTTGCATTTTTTATGTTTTTTTTTTGCATTATTTTTTGTGTTTTTTTGTGCATTTTTTTGTGTTTTTGTTTTTGCATTTTTTTTCTTTTTTTTTTTTTTTTTTTTTTTTTTTTTTTTGCATTTTTTGTTTTTTTTGCATTTTTTTGTGTTTTTTTGTTTTTTTGCATTTTTTTGTGTTTTTTTTGCATTTTTTTGTGTTTTTTTTTTTGCATTTTTTAGTGTTTTTTTGCATTTTTTGTGTTTTTTTTGCAATTTTTTTTTTTTTTTGCATTTTTTTTTTTGCATTGTTTTGCATTTTTTTTTTGCATTTTCTTGCATTTTTTTTGCATTTTTTTTTTTTTTTTTTGCATTTTTTTTTTTTTTTTTGCATTTTTTAGCATTTTTTTTGCATTTTTTGTGTTTTTTTTGCATTTTTTTGCCTTTATTTTGTGTTTTTTATTTGCATTTTTTTGTTTTTTTTTGCATTTTTTTATGTTTTTTTGCATTTTTTTTTGTTTTTTTTTTTGCATTTTTTTGTGGTTTTTTTTGCATTTTTTTGTTTTTTTTTTTGTTGCATTTTTTTGCCTTTATTTTGTGTTTTTTATTTGCATTTTTTTTTGTTTTTTTTTGCATTTTTTTGTGTTTTTTTTTTTTTTGCATTTTTTTGTGTTTTTTTGCATTTTTTTGTGTTTTTTTTTGCATTTTTTTTTTTTTTTTTGCATTTTTTTTGCATTTTTTTTGCCTTTATTTTGCATTTTTTTGCATTTTTTGCATTTTTTTTTTTTGCATTTTTTTGTGGTTTTTTTTGCATTTTTTTGGTTTTTTTTTTGCATTTTTTTGTGTTTTTTTGCATTTTTTTTGTGTTTTTTTTTTTGCATTTTTTAGTTTTTTTTGCATTTTTTTGCATTTTTTTGCCTTTATTTTGCATTTTTTTGCATTTTTTTTTTTTTTTTTTTTTTTTTGCATTTTTTTTTTTTTTTTTTTTTTTTTTTTTTTTTTTGCATTTTTTTGTGTTTTTTTTTGCATTTTTTTGCATTTTTTTGCATTTTTTTTTTTTTTTTTTTGCATTTTTTTGCGTTTTTTTTGCATTTTTTTGTGGTTTTTTTTTTTGCATTTTTTGTGTTTTTTTGCATTTTTTTTGTGTTTTTTTTTTGCATTTTTTTGTGTTTTTTTTGCATTTTTTGTTTTTTTTTGTGTTTTTTTGTGTTTTTTTTGCATTTTTTTTGCATTTTGTTTTGCAATTTTTTTGTGTTATTTTTTTGCATTTTTTTGTGTTTTTTTTGCATTGTTTTGCATTTTTTTTGCATTTTTTTGCGTTTTTTTTTTGCAATTTTTTTGCATTGTTTTGCATTTTTTTTTGCATTTTCTTGCATTTTTTTTGCATTTTTTTTTTTTTTTTTTGGCATTTTTTGTGTTTTTTTTTTGCATTTTTTAGCATTTTTTTTGCATTTTTTGTGTTTTTTTGCATTTTTTTGTTTTTTTTTTTTGCATTTTTTTGTGGTTTTTTTTTGCATTTTTTTTTGCATTTTTTTTGCCTTTATTTTGTGTTTTTTATTTGCATTTTTTTGTGTTTTTTTTTTGCATTTTTTTTTTTTTTTTTGCATTTTTTTGCATTTTTTTTGCCTTTATTTTGCATTTTTTTGCATTTTTTTTTTTTTTTTTAATTTTTTTTGCATTTTTTTGTTTTTTTGCATTTTTTTTTGTTTTTTTTTTGCATTTTTTTGCATTTGTTTTGCATTTTTTTTGTGTTTTTTTTTGCATTTTTTTGCGTTTTTTTTTTGCATTTTTTGGTGGTTTTTTTTTTTGCATTTTTTTGTGTTTTTTTGCATTTTTTTTGTGTTTTTTTTTGCATTTTTTTGTGTTTTTTTTGCATTTTTTTTGTTTTTTTGTGTTTTTTTGTGGGTTTTTTTGCATTTTTTTGTTTGTTTTTTTTGCATTTATTTAGCATTTTGTTTTGCAATTTTTTTGTGTTATTATTTAGCATTTTTTTGTGTTTTTTTTGCATTGTTTTGCATTTTTTTTGCAATTTTTTTTTTTTTTTGCATTTTTTTTTTGCATTGTTTTGCATTTTTTTTGCATTTTCTTGCATTTTTTTTTGCATTTTTTTTTTTTTTTGCATTTTTTGTGGTTTTTTTTGCATTTTTTTTATGTTTTTTTTTTTGCATTTTTTTATGTTTTTTTTGCATTTTTTTTGCATTTTTTTGTGTTTTTTTTGCATTTTTTTGCATTTTGTTTTGCATTTTTTTGCATTTTTTTTGCATTTTTTTGTGTTTTTTGCATTTTTTTGTGGGGTTTTTTTGTGGTTTTTTTGTTTTTTTGTGTTTTTTTTGCATTTTTTTTTTTTTTTTGCATTTTTTTGTGTTTTTTTTTTTGCATTTTTTTGTTTTTTTTTTTGCATTTTTTTGTTTAGCATTTTTTTTTGCATTTTTTTGCATTTTTTTTGCATTTTTATGCATTTTTTTTGTTTGTTTTTTGCATTTTTTTTGCATTTTTTTTTTTTTGCATTTTTTTTATGTTTTTTTTGCATTTTTTTGCATTTTTTTTTGCATTTTTTTTGCATTTTTTTTTTGCTTTTTTTGTGTTTTTTTTTTTTGCATTTTTTTGTGTTTTTTTTGCATTTTTTTTGCATTTTTTTTTTGCTTTTTTTGTGTTTTTTTTTTTTGCATTTTTTTGTGTTTTTTTTGCATTTTTTTTGTGGTTTTTTTTGCATTTTTTTGTGTTTTTTTGTGGTTATTTTTGCATTTATTTTGTGTTTTTTTTTGCATTTTTTATGTTTTTTTTTTGCATTATTTTTTGTGTTTTTTTGTGCATTTTTTTGTGTTTTTTTTTTTGCATTTTTTTGCTTTTTTTTTTTTTTTTTTTTTTTTTTGCATTTTTTTTTTTTTTTTTTTTTTGTGGTTTTTTTTTTGCATTTTTTAGTGTTTTTTTGCATTTTTTGTGTTTTTTTTTGCAATTTTTTTTTTTTTTTGCATTTTTTTTTTTGCATTGTTTTGCATTTTTTTTGCATTTTCTTGCATTTTTTTTTGCATTTTTTTTTTTTTTTTTTGCATTTTTTGTGTTTTTTTTTTTGCATTTTTTTAGCATTTTTTTTTGCATTTTTTGTGTTTTTTTTGCATTTTTTTGCCTTTATTTTGTGTTTTTTATTTGCATTTTTTTGTGTTTATTTTTGCATTTTTTTATGTTTTTTTGCATTTTTTTTTGTTTTTTTTTTTGCATTTTTTTGTGTTTTTTTTGCATTTTTTTGTGTTTTTTTTTTTTTGCATTTTTTTGTGTTTTTTTGCATTTTTTGTGTTTTTTTTGCATTTTTTTGCCTTTATTTTGTGTTTTTTATTTGCATTTTTTTGTGTTTTTTTTTGCATTTTTTTATGTTTTTTTGCATTTTTTTTTGTTTTTTTTTTGCATTTTTTGTGTTTTTTTTTGCATTTTTTGTGTTTTTTTGCATTTTTTTGTTTTTTTTTTTTGCATTTTTTTGTGTTTTTTTGCATTTTTTTTGTGTTTTTTTTTTTGCATTTTTTTGTGTTTTTTTTGCGTTTTTTTGCATTTTTTTTGCCTTTATTTTGTGTTTTTTATTTGCATTTTTTTGTGGTTTTTTTTGCATTTTTTTTATGTTTTTTTGCATTTTTTTTTGTTTTTTTTTGCATTTTTTTGTGTTTTTTTTTTTTTGCATTTTTTTGTGTTTTTTTGCATTTTTTTGTGGTTTTTTTTGCATTTTTTTGTTTTTTTTTGCATTTTTTAGTGTTTTTTTTGCATTTTTTGTGTTTTTTTTTGCATTTTTTTTTTTTGCATTTTTTTTTTTGCATTGTTTTGCATTTTTTTTGCATTTTCTTGCATTTTTTTTGCATTTTTTTTTTTTTTTTTTGCATTTTTTGTGTTTTTTTTTTTTGCATTTTTTAGCATTTTTTTTTGCATTTTTTGTGTTTTTTTTGCATTTTTTTGCCTTTATTTTGTGTTTTTTATTTGCATTTTTTTGTGTTTATTTTTGCATTTTTTTATGTTTTTTTGCATTTTTTTTTGGTTTTTTTTTTGCATTTTTTTGTGTTTTTTTTTGCATTTTTTTGTGTTTTTTTTTTTTGCATTTTTTTGTGTTTTTTTGCATTTTTTGTGTTTTTTTTGCATTTTTTTGCCTTTATTTTGTGTTTTTTATTTGCATTTTTTTGTGTTTTTTTTTGCATTTTTTTATGTTTTTTTGCATTTTTTTTTGTTTTTTTTTTGCATTTTTTGTGTTTTTTTTTGCATTTTTTGTGTTTTTTTGCATTTTTTTGTTTGTTTTTTTTGCATTTTTTTGTGTTTTTTTGCATTTTTTTTGTGTTTTTTTTTTTGCATTTTTTGTGTTTTTTTTTTGCGTTTTTTTTGCATTTTTTTTGCCTTTATTTTGTGTTTTTTATTTGCATTTTTTTGTGGTTTTTTTTGCATTTTTTTATGTTTTTTTGCATTTTTTTTTGTTTTTTTTTGCATTTTTTTGTGTTTTTTTTTTTTTGCATTTTTTTGTGTTTTTTTGCATTTTTTTGTGTTTTTTTTGCATTTTTTTGTTTTTTTTTGCATTTTTTTGTGTTTTTTTTTTTTTGCATTTTTTTGCATTTTTTTGCATTTTTTTTGTGTTTTTTTTTGCATTTTTTTGCGTTTTTTTTGCATTTTTTTGTGGGTTTTTTTTTGCATTTTTTTGTGTTTTTTTGCATTTTTTTTGTGTTTTTTTTGCATTGTTTTGCATTTTTTTTGCATTTTTTTGCGTTTTTTTTTGCAATTTTTTTTTTTTTTGCATTGTTTTGCATTTTTTTTGCATTTTCTTGCATTTTTTTTTGCATTTTTTTTTTTTTTTTTTGGCATTTTTTGTGTTTTTTTTTTTGCATTTTTTAGCATTTTTTTTGCATTTTTTGTGTTTTTTTGCATTTTTTTGGTTTTTTTTTGCATTTTTTTGTGTTTTTTTTTGCATTTTTTTTTGCATTTTTTTTGCCTTTATTTTGTGTTTTTTATTTGCATTTTTTTGTGTTTTTTTTTTGCATTTTTTTGTTTTTTTTTGCATTTTTTTGCATTTTTTTTGCCTTTATTTTGCATTTTTTTGCATTTTTTTTTTTTTTTTGAATTTTTTTTGCATTTTTTTGTTTTTTTGCATTTTTTTTTGTTTTTTTTTTTGCATTTTTTTGTTTTTTTTTGCATTTTTTTGCATTTTTTTGCATTTTTTTTGTGTTTTTTTTTGCATTTTTTTGCGTTTTTTTTTTGCATTTTTTGGTGTTTTTTTTTTTTGCATTTTTTTGTGTTTTTTTGCATTTTTTTTGTGTTTTTTTTTGCATTTTTTTGTGTTTTTTTTGCATTTTTTTTGTTTTTTTGTGTTTTTTTGTGGTTTTTTTTGCATTTTTTTGTTTGTTTTTTTTGCATTTATTTTGCATTTTGTTTTGCAATTTTTTTGTGTTATTATTTAGCATTTTTTTGTGTTTTTTTTTGCAATTTTTTTTTTTTTTTTGCATTTTTTTTTTTTGCATTGTTTTGCATTTTTTTGCATTTTCTTGCATTTTTTTTTGCATTTTTTTTTTTTTTTTGCATTTTTTGTGGTTTTTTTTGCATTTTTTTTATGTTTTTTTTTTTGCATTTTTTTATGTTTTTTTTGCATTTTTTTTGCATTTTTTTGTGTTTTTTTTGCATTTTTTTGCATTTTGTTTTGCATTTTTTTGCATTTTTTTGTGGGGTTTTTTTGTGGTTTTTTTTTTTTTTTGTGTTTTTTTGCATTTTTTTTTTTTTTTTTGCATTTTTTTGTGTTTTTTTTTTGCATTTTTTTGTTTTTTTTTTTGCATTTTTTTGTTTAGCATTTTTTTTTGCATTTTTTTGCATTTTTTTTGCATTTTTATGCATTTTTTTTGTTTGTTTTTTGCATTTTTTTTGCATTTTTTTTTTTTTTGCATTTTTTTTATGTTTTTTTTGCATTTTTTTGCATTTTTTTTTGCATTTTTTTTGCATTTTTTTTTGCTTTTTTTGTGTTTTTTTTTTTGCATTTTTTTGTGTTTTTTTGCATTTTTTTTGTGGTTTTTTTTGCATTTTTTTGTGTTTTTTTGTGGTTATTTTTGCATTTATTTTGTGTTTTTTTTTGCATTTTTTATGTTTTTTTTTTGCATTATTTTTTGTGTTTTTTTGTGCATTTTTTTGTGTTTTTTTTTTTGCATTTTTTTGCTTTTTTTTTTGCATTTTTTTGCTTTTTTTTTTGCATTTTTTTTGCATTTTGTTTTGCAATTTTTTTGTGTTATTTTTTTGCATTTTTTTGTGTTTTTTTTGCATTGTTTTGCATTTTTTTTGCATTTTTTTGCGTTTTTTTTTGCAATTTTTTTGCATTGTTTTGCATTTTTTTTTGCATTTTCTTGCATTTTTTTTGCATTTTTTTTTTTTTTTTTTGGCATTTTTTGTGTTTTTTTTTGCATTTTTTAGCATTTTTTTTGCATTTTTTGTGTTTTTTTGCATTTTTTTGTTTTTTTTTTTTGCATTTTTTTGTGTTTTTTTTTTGCATTTTTTTTTGCATTTTTTTTGCCTTTATTTTGTGTTTTTTATTTGCATTTTTTTGTGTTTTTTTTTTGCATTTTTTTTTTTTTTTTTGCATTTTTTTGCATTTTTTTTGCCTTTATTTTGCATTTTTTTGCATTTTTTTTTTTTTTTTTTAATTTTTTTTGCATTTTTTTGTTTTTTTGCATTTTTTTTTGTTTTTTTTTTGCATTTTTTTGCATTTGTTTTGCATTTTTTTTGTGTTTTTTTTTGCATTTTTTTGCGTTTTTTTTTTGCATTTTTTGGTGGTTTTTTTTTTTGCATTTTTTTGTGTTTTTTTGCATTTTTTTTGTGTTTTTTTTTGCATTTTTTTGTGTTTTTTTTGCATTTTTTTTGTTTTTTTGTGTTTTTTTGTGGGTTTTTTTGCATTTTTTTGTTTGTTTTTTTTGCATTTATTTAGCATTTTGTTTTGCAATTTTTTTGTGTTATTATTTAGCATTTTTTTGTGTTTTTTTTGCATTGTTTTGCATTTTTTTTGCAATTTTTTTTTTTTTTTTGCATTTTTTTTTTGCATTGTTTTGCATTTTTTTTGCATTTTCTTGCATTTTTTTTTGCATTTTTTTTTTTTTTTGCATTTTTTGTGGTTTTTTTTGCATTTTTTTTGTTTTTTTTTTTGCATTTTTTTATGTTTTTTTTGCATTTTTTTTGCATTTTTTTGTGTTTTTTTTGCATTTTTTTGCATTTTGTTTTGCATTTTTTTGCATTTTTTTTGCATTTTTTTGTGTTTTTTGCATTTTTTTGTGGGGTTTTTTTGTGGTTTTTTTGTTTTTTTGTGTTTTTTTTGCATTTTTTTTTTTTTTTTGCATTTTTTTGTGTTTTTTTTTTTGCATTTTTTTGTTTTTTTTTTTGCATTTTTTTGTTTAGCATTTTTTTTTGCATTTTTTTGCATTTTTTTTGCATTTTTATGCATTTTTTTTGTTTGTTTTTTGCATTTTTTTTGCATTTTTTTTTTTTTGCATTTTTTTTATGTTTTTTTTGCATTTTTTTGCATTTTTTTTTGCATTTTTTTTGCATTTTTTTTTTGCTTTTTTTGTGTTTTTTTTTTTTGCATTTTTTTGTGTTTTTTTGCATTTTTTTTGCATTTTTTTTTTGCTTTTTTTGTGTTTTTTTTTTTTGCATTTTTTTGTGTTTTTTTTGCATTTTTTTTGTGGTTTTTTTTGCATTTTTTTGTGTTTTTTTGTGGTTATTTTTGCATTTATTTTGTTTTTTTTTTTGCATTTTTTATGTTTTTTTTTTGCATTATTTTTTGTGTTTTTTTGTGCATTTTTTTGTGTTTTTTTTTTTGCATTTTTTTGCTTTTTTTTTTTTTTTTTTTTTTTTTTTGCATTTTTTTTTTTTTTTTTTTTTTTTGTGGTTTTTTTTTTGCATTTTTTAGTGTTTTTTTTGCATTTTTTGTGTTTTTTTTTGCAATTTTTTTTTTTTTTTGCATTTTTTTTTTTGCATTGTTTTGCATTTTTTTTGCATTTTCTTGCATTTTTTTTTGCATTTTTTTTTTTTTTTTTTGCATTTTTTGTGTTTTTTTTTTTGCATTTTTTTAGCATTTTTTTTTGCATTTTTTGTGTTTTTTTTGCATTTTTTTGCCTTTATTTTGTGTTTTTTATTTGCATTTTTTTGTGTTTATTTTTGCATTTTTTTATGTTTTTTTGCATTTTTTTTTGTTTTTTTTTTTGCATTTTTTTGTGTTTTTTTTTGCATTTTTTTGTGTTTTTTTTTTTTTGCATTTTTTTGTGTTTTTTTGCATTTTTTGTGTTTTTTTTGCATTTTTTTGCCTTTATTTTGTGTTTTTTATTTGCATTTTTTTGTGTTTTTTTTTGCATTTTTTTATGTTTTTTTGCATTTTTTTTTGTTTTTTTTTTGCATTTTTTGTGTTTTTTTTTGCATTTTTTGTGTTTTTTTGCATTTTTTTGTTTGTTTTTTTTGCATTTTTTTGTGTTTTTTTGCATTTTTTTTGTGTTTTTTTTTTTGCATTTTTTTGTGTTTTTTTTGCGTTTTTTTTGCATTTTTTTTGCCTTTATTTTGTGTTTTTTATTTGCATTTTTTTGTGGTTTTTTTTGCATTTTTTTTATGTTTTTTTGCATTTTTTTTTGTTTTTTTTTGCATTTTTTTGTGTTTTTTTTTTTTTGCATTTTTTTGTGTTTTTTTGCATTTTTTTGTGGTTTTTTTTTGCATTTTTTTGTTTTTTTTTGCATTTTTTAGTGTTTTTTTTGCATTTTTTGTGTTTTTTTTTGCATTTTTTTTTTTTGCATTTTTTTTTTTGCATTGTTTTGCATTTTTTTTGCATTTTCTTGCATTTTTTTTTGCATTTTTTTTTTTTTTTTTTGCATTTTTTGTGTTTTTTTTTTTGCATTTTTTAGCATTTTTTTTTGCATTTTTTGTGTTTTTTTTGCATTTTTTTGCCTTTATTTTGTGTTTTTTATTTGCATTTTTTTGTGTTTATTTTTGCATTTTTTTATGTTTTTTTGCATTTTTTTTTGGTTTTTTTTTTGCATTTTTTTGTGTTTTTTTTTGCATTTTTTTGTGTTTTTTTTTTTTTGCATTTTTTTGTGTTTTTTTGCATTTTTTGTGTTTTTTTTGTGTTTTTTTTTTTGCATTTTTTGTGTTTTTTTTTGCGTTTTTTTTGCATTTTTTTTGCCTTTATTTTGTGTTTTTTATTTGCATTTTTTTGTGGTTTTTTTTGCATTTTTTTATGTTTTTTTGCATTTTTTTTTGTTTTTTTTTGCATTTTTTTGTGTTTTTTTGCATTTTTTTGTGTTTTTTTTGCATTTTTTTGTTTTTTTTTGCATTTTTTTTGCATTTTTTTTGCCTTTATTTTGCATTTTTTTGCATTTTTTGTGTTTTTTTTTTTTTGCATTTTTTTGTGGTTTTTTTTGCATTTTTTTGTGTTTTTTTTTTTGCAATTTTTTGTGTTTTTTTGCATTTTTTTTGTGTTTTTTTTTTTGCATTTTTTAGTTTTTTTTGCATTTTTTTGCATTTTTTTTGCCTTTATTTTGCATTTTTTTGCATTTTTTTTTTTTTTTTTTTTTTTTTTTTTGCATTTTTTTTTTTTTTTGCATTTTTTTTTTTTTTTTTGCATTTTTTTGTGTTTTTTTTGCATTTTTTTGCATTTTTTTGCATTTTTTTTGTGTTTTTTTTTGCATTTTTTTGCGTTTTTTTTGCATTTTTTTGTGGGTTTTTTTTTGCATTTTTTTGTGTTTTTTTGCATTTTTTTTGTGTTTTTTTTGCATTGTTTTGCATTTTTTTTGCATTTTTTTGCGTTTTTTTTTGCAATTTTTTTTTTTTTTTGCATTGTTTTGCATTTTTTTTGCATTTTCTTGCATTTTTTTTTGCATTTTTTTTTTTTTTTTTTGGCATTTTTTGTGTTTTTTTTTTGCATTTTTTAGCATTTTTTTTGCATTTTTTGTGTTTTTTTGCATTTTTTTGGTTTTTTTTTTGCATTTTTTTGTGTTTTTTTTTGCATTTTTTTTTGCATTTTTTTTGCCTTTATTTTGTGTTTTTTATTTGCATTTTTTTGTGTTTTTTTTTTGCATTTTTTTGTTTTTTTTTGCATTTTTTTGCATTTTTTTTGCCTTTATTTTGCATTTTTTTGCATTTTTTTTTTTTTTTTGAATTTTTTTTGCATTTTTTTGTTTTTTTGCATTTTTTTTTGTTTTTTTTTTTGCATTTTTTTGTTTTTTTTTGCATTTTTTTGCATTTGTTTTGCATTTTTTTTGTGTTTTTTTTTGCATTTTTTTGCGTTTTTTTTTTGCATTTTTTGGTGTTTTTTTTTTTTGCATTTTTTTGTGTTTTTTTGCATTTTTTTTGTGTTTTTTTTTGCATTTTTTGTGTTTTTTTTGCATTTTTTTTGTTTTTTTGTGTTTTTTTGTGGTTTTTTTTGCATTTTTTTGTTTGTTTTTTTTGCATTTATTTTGCATTTTGTTTTGCAATTTTTTTGTGTTATTATTTAGCATTTTTTTGTGTTTTTTTTTGCAATTTTTTTTTTTTTTTTGCATTTTTTTTTTTTGCATTGTTTTGCATTTTTTTGCATTTTCTTGCATTTTTTTTTGCATTTTTTTTTTTTTTTTGCATTTTTTGTGGTTTTTTTTGCATTTTTTTTATGTTTTTTTTTTTGCATTTTTTTATGTTTTTTTTGCATTTTTTTTGCATTTTTTTGTGTTTTTTTTGCATTTTTTTGCATTTTGTTTTGCATTTTTTTGCATTTTTTTGTGGGGTTTTTTTGTGGTTTTTTTTTTTTTTTGTGTTTTTTTGCATTTTTTTTTTTTTTTTTGCATTTTTTTGTGTTTTTTTTTTGCATTTTTTTGTTTTTTTTTTTGCATTTTTTTGTTTAGCATTTTTTTTTGCATTTTTTTGCATTTTTTTTGCATTTTTATGCATTTTTTTTGTTTGTTTTTTGCATTTTTTTTGCATTTTTTTTTTTTTTGCATTTTTTTTATGTTTTTTTTGCATTTTTTTGCATTTTTTTTTGCATTTTTTTGCATTTTTTTTTGCTTTTTTTGTGTTTTTTTTTTTGCATTTTTTTGTGTTTTTTTGCATTTTTTTTGTGGTTTTTTTTGCATTTTTTTGTGTTTTTTTGTGGTTATTTTTGCATTTATTTTGTGTTTTTTTTTGCATTTTTTATGTTTTTTTTTTGCATTATTTTTTGTGTTTTTTTGTGCATTTTTTTGTGTTTTTTTTTTTGCATTTTTTTGCTTTTTTTTTTTGCATTTTTTTGTTTTTTTTGCATTTTTTTGTGTTTTTTTTGTTTTTTTGCATTTTTTAGTGTTTTTTTTGCATTTTTTTGTGGGTTTTTTTTTGCATTTTTTAGTGTTTTTTTTGCATTTTTTGTGTTTTTTTATGCAATTTTTTTTTTTTTTTGCATTTTTTTTTTGCATTGTTTTGCATTTTTTTTTGCATTTTCTTGCATTTTTTTTTGCATTTTTTTTTTTTTTTTTTTGCATTTTTTGTGGGTTTTTTTTGCATTTTTTAGCATTTTTTTTTGCATTTTTTGTGTTTTTTTTGCATTTTTTTGCCTTTATTTTGTGTTTTTTATTTGCATTTTTTTGTGTTTTTTTTTGCATTTTTTTATGTTTTTTTGCATTTTTTTTTGTTTTTTTTTTGCATTTTTTTGTGTTTTTTTTTGCATTTTTTTGTGTGTTTTTTTTTTGCGTTTTTTTGCATTTTTTTGTGTTTTTTTTTTGCATTTTTTTTTTTTTTTTTTGCATTTTTTTTGCATTTTTTTTGCCTTTATTTTGCATTTTTTTTGCATTTTTTTTTTTTTTTTTTGAATTTTTTTTTGCATTTTTTTGTTTTTTTGCATTTTTTTTGTTTTTTTTTTGCATTTTTTTGTTTTTTTTTGCATTTTTTTGCATTTGTTTTGCATTTTTTTTGTGTTTTTTTTTGCATTTTTTTGCGGTTTTTTTTTGAATTTTTTGGTGTTTTTTTTTTTTGCATTTTTTTGTGTTTTTTTGCATTTTTTTTGTTTTTTTTTTGCATTTTTTTGTGTTTTTTTTGCATTTTTTTTGTTTTTTTGTGTTTTTTTGTGTTTTTTTTTGCATTTTTTTGTTTGTTTTTTTTTGCATTTATTTTGCATTTTGTTTTGCAATTTTTTGTGTTATTATTTAGCATTTTTTTGTGTTTTTTTTGCATTGTTTTGCATTTTTTTTGCATTTTTTTGCGTTTTTTTTTGCAATTTTTTTTTTTTTTTGCATTTTTTGTGGTTTTTTTTGCATTTTTTTTAATGTTTTTTTTTGTTGCATTTTTTTGTTTTTTTGCATTTTTTTTGCATTTTTTTGTGTTTTTTTTGCATTTTTTTGCATTTTGTTTTGCATTTTTTAGCATTTTTTTTTGCATTTTTTGTGATTTTTTTGCATTTTTTTGCCTTTATTTTGTGTTTTTTATTTGCATTTTTTTGTGTTTTTTTTGCATTTTTTTATGTTTTTTTGCATTTTTTTTTGTTTTTTTTTTGCATTTTTTGTGTTTTTTTTTGCATTTTTTTGTGTTTTTTTTTTTTTGCATTTTTTGTGTTTTTTTGCATTTTTTTGTGTTTTTTTTTTTGCATTTTTTTGTTTTTTTTTGCATTTTTTTTGCATTTTTTTTGCCTTTATTTTGCATTTTTTTGCATTTTTTTTTTTTTTTTTTGAATTTTTTTTTGCATTTTTTTGTTTTTTTGCATTTTTTTTGTTTTTTTTTTGCATTTTTTTGTTTTTTTTTGCATTTTTCTGCATTTGTTTTGCATTTTTTTTGTGTTTTTTTTTGCATTTTTTTGCGTTTTTTTTTTGCATTTTTTGGTGTTTTTTTTTTGCATTTTTTTGTGTTTTTTTGCATTTTTTTGTGTTTTTTTTTTTGCATTTTTTTGTGTTTTTTTGCATTTTTTTTGTTTTTTTGCATTTTTTTTGTTTTTTTTTTGCATTTTTTTGTTTTTTTTTGCATTTTTTTGCATTTGTTTTGCATTTTTTTGTGTTTTTTTTTGCATTTTTTTGCGGTTTTTTTTTTGCATTTTTTGGTGTTTTTTTTTTTTGCATTTTTTGGTGTTTTTTTGCATTTTTTTGTGTTTTTTTTTTGCATTTTTTTGTGTTTTTTTTGCATTTTTTTTGTTTTTTTGTGTTTTTTTGTGTTTTTTTTTGCATTTTTTTGTTTGTTTTTTTTGCATTTATTTTGCATTTTGTTTTGCAATTTTTTGTGTTATTATTTAGCATTTTTTTGTGTTTTTTTTGCATTGTTTTGCATTTTTTTTGCATTTTTTTGCGTTTTTTTTTGCAATTTTTTTTTTTTTTTTGCATTTTTTTTTTTTGCATTGTTTTGCATTTTTTTTGCATTTTCTTGCATTTTTTTTGCATTTTTTTTTTTTTTTTTGCATTTTTTGTGGTTTTTTTGCATTTTTTTTTATGTTTTTTTTTGTTGCATTTTTTTATGTTTTTTTTGCATTTTTTTTGCATTTTTTTGTGTTTTTTTTGCATTTTTTTGCATTTTGTTTTGCATTTTTTAGCATTTTTTTTTGCATTTTTTGTGTTTTTTTTGCATTTTTTTGCCTTTATTTTGTGTTTTTTAATTGCATTTTTTTGTGTTTTTTTTTGCATTTTTTTATGTTTTTTTGCATTTTTTTTTGTTTTTTTTTTTGCATTTTTTTGTGTTTTTTTTTTTTGCATTTTTTTGCGTTTTTTTTGCATTTTTTGTGTTTTTTTTGCATTTTTTTGCCTTTATTTTGTGTTTTTTATTTGCATTTTTTTGTGTTTTTTTTTGCATTTTTTTTATGTTTTTTTGCATTTTTTTTTGTTTTTTTTTTGCATTTTTTGTGTTTTTTTTTGCATTTTTTTGTGTTTTTTTTTTTTTGCATTTTTTGTGTTTTTTTGCATTTTTTTGTGTTTTTTTTTTTGCATTTTTTTGGTTTTTTTTGCATTTTTTTTGCATTTTTTTTGCCTTTATTTTGCATTTTTTTGCATTTTTTTTTTTTTTTTTTGAATTTTTTTTTGCATTTTTTTGTTTTTTTGCATTTTTTTTGTTTTTTTTTTGCATTTTTTTGTTTTTTTTTGCATTTTTCTGCATTTGTTTTGCATTTTTTTTGTGTTTTTTTTTGCATTTTTTTGCGTTTTTTTTTGCATTTTTTGGTGTTTTTTTTTTTGCATTTTTTTGTGTTTTTTTGCATTTTTTTTGTGTTTTTTTTTTGCATTTTTTTGCATTTTTTTTGCATTTTTTTTGCATTTTTTTGTTTGTTTTTTTTGCATTTATTTTGCATTTTGTTTTGCAATTTTTTTGTGTTATTATTTAGCATTTTTTTGTGTTTTTTTTGCATTGTTTTGCATTTTTTTTGCATTTTTTTGCGTTTTTTTTTGCAATTTTTTTTTTTTTTTTGCATTTTTTGTGTTTTTTTGCATTTTTTTGTGTTTTTTTTTTTGCATTTTTTTGGTTTTTTTTGCATTTTTTTTGCATTTTTTTTGCCTTTATTTTGCATTTTTTTGCATTTTTTTTTTTTTTTTTTGAATTTTTTTTTGCATTTTTTTGTTTTTTTGCATTTTTTTTGTTTTTTTTTTGCATTTTTTTGTTTTTTTTTGCATTTTTCTGCATTTGTTTTGCATTTTTTTTGTGTTTTTTTTTGCATTTTTTTGCGTTTTTTTTTGCATTTTTTGGTGTTTTTTTTTTTGCATTTTTTTGTGTTTTTTTGCATTTTTTTTGTGTTTTTTTTTTGCATTTTTTTGCATTTTTTTTGCATTTTTTTTGCATTTTTTTGTTTGTTTTTTTTGCATTTATTTTGCATTTTGTTTTGCAATTTTTTTGTGTTATTATTTAGCATTTTTTTGTGTTTTTTTTTGCATTGTTTTGCATTTTTTTTGCATTTTTTTGCGTTTTTTTTTGCAATTTTTTTTTTTTTTTTGCATTTTTTTTTTTTTGCATTGTTTTGCATTTTTTTTGCATTTTCTTGCATTTTTTTTTTGCATTTTTTTTTTTTTTTTTGCATTTTTTGTGGTTTTTTTTGCATTTTTTTTATGTTTTTTTTTTTGCATTTTTTTGCATTTTTTTTGCATTTTTTTTGTGTTTTTTTGCATTTTTTTGTGGGGTTTTTTTGTGGTTTTTTTGTTTTTTTGTGTTTTTTTTGCATTTTTTTTTTTTTTTTGCATTTTTTTGTGTTTTTTTTTTTGCATTGTTTTGTTTTTTTTTTTGCATTTTTTTGTTTAGCATTTTTTTTTGCATTTTTTTGCATTTTTTTTGCATTTTTATGCATTTTTTTTTGTTTGTTTTTTGCATTTTTTTTGCATTTTTTTTTTTTTGCATTTTTTTTATGTTTTTTTGCATTTTTTTGCATTTTTTTTTGCATTTTTTTTGCATTTTTTTTTTGCTTTTTTGTGTTTTTTTTTTTTTTTGCATTTTTTTGTGTTTTTTTTGCATTTTTTTTGTGGTTTTTTTTGCATTTTTTTGCATTTTTTTTTTTTTTTTTTTTTTTTTTTTTTTTTTTTTGCATTTTTTTTTTTTTTTTGCATTTTTTTGTGTTTTTTTTGTTTTTTTGCATTTTTTTGTGTTTTTTTTGCATGTTTTTGTGTTTTTTTTGCATTTTTTTGTTTTTTTGCATTTTTTTATGTTTTTTTTGCATTTTTTTGCATTTTTTTGCATTTTTTTGCGTTTTTTTTGCATTTTTTTTGCATTTTGTTTTGCATTTTTTTGCATTTTTTTTGGCATTTTTTTGTTTTTTTTGCATTTTTTTTGTGTTTTTTTTGTTTTTTTGTGTTTTTTTTGGAATTTTTTGGTGTTTTTTTTTTTTTATTTGTGGTTTTTTTTAGCATTTTTTTGCATTTTTTAGCGTTTTTTTTTATGCCTTTATTTTGTTTTTTTTTTTTTGCATTTTTTTGTGTTTTTTTTTTTGCATTTTTTTGAGGTTTTTTTGCATTTTTTTGCATTTTTTTGCATTTTTTTGTGGGTTTTTTTGCATTTTTTTTGCCTTTATTTTGTGTTTTTTTTTTTTTGCATTTTTTTGTGTTTTTTTGCATTTTTTTTTTTTTTTTTGCATTTTTTTGTGGGTTTTTTTTTGCATTTTTTTGTGTTTTTTTTGCATTTTTTTGCATTTTTTTTGCCTTTATTTTGTTTTTTTTTGCATTTTTTTTGTGTTTTTTTTGCATTTTTTTGTGTTTTTTTTTGCATTTTTTTGCATTTGTTTAGCATTTTTTTTGTTTTTTTTTTTGCATTTTTTTGTGTTTTTTTTTTGCATTTTTTTTGCCTTTATTTTGTGGGTTTTTTTGCCGTTATTTTGTGTTTTTTTTTTTGCATTTTTTTTGTGTTTTTTTTGCATTTATTTGCATTTTTTTTTGCATTTTTTTGCATTTGTTTTGCATTTTTTTGTGTTTTTTTTTTTGCATTTTTTTGCGTTTTTTTTGCATTTTTTTTGCATTTTTTTTTTTTTTGCATTTTTTTAATGTTTTTTTTTGCATTTTTTTGCATTTTTTTTTGCATTTTTTTTCTTTTTTTGTGTTTTTTTTTTTTTGCATTTTTTTGTGTTTTTTTTGCATTTTTTTTTGTGGGTTTTTTTTGCATTTTTTAGTGTTTTTTTGTGGTTATTTTTGCATTTATTTTGTGTTTTTTTTTGCATTTTTTATGTTTTTTTTTTTGCATTATTTTTTGTGTTTTTTTGTGCATTTTTTGTGTTTTTTTTTTTGCATTTTTTTGCATTTTTTTTTTTTTTTTTTTGCATTTTTTGTTTTTTTTTGCATTTTTTTGTGTTTTTTTTGTTTTTTTGCATTTTTTTGTGTTTTTTTTGCATTTTTTTGTGTTTTTTTTGTTGCATTTTTTAGTGTTTTTTTTGCATTTTTTTGTTTTTTTTTTGCATTTTTTTGCATTTGTTTAGCATTTTTTTTGTTTTTTTTTTTGCATTTTTTTGTGTTTTTTTTTTGCATTTTTTTTGCCTTTATTTTGTGGGTTTTTTTGCCGTTATTTTGTGTTTTTTTTTTTGCATTTTTTTTGTGTTTTTTTTGCATTTATTTGCATTTTTTTTTGCATTTTTTTGCATTTGTTTTGCATTTTTTTGTGTTTTTTTTTTTGCATTTTTTTGCGTTTTTTTGCATTTTTTTTGCATTTTTTTTTTTTTTGCATTTTTTTAATGTTTTTTTTTGCATTTTTTTGCATTTTTTTTTGCATTTTTTTTCTTTTTTTGTGTTTTTTTTTTTTTGCATTTTTTTGTGTTTTTTTTGCATTTTTTTTTGTGGGTTTTTTTTGCATTTTTTAGTGTTTTTTTGTGGTTATTTTTGCATTTATTTTGTGTTTTTTTTTGCATTTTTTATGTTTTTTTTTTTGCATTATTTTTTGTGTTTTTTTGTGCATTTTTTGTGTTTTTTTTTTTGCATTTTTTTGCATTTTTTTTTTTTTTTTTTTGCATTTTTTGTTTTTTTTTGCATTTTTTTGTGTTTTTTTTGTTTTTTTGCATTTTTTTGTGTTTTTTTTTGCATTTTTTTGTGTTTTTTTTGTTGCATTTTTTAGTGTTTTTTTTGCATTTTTTTGTTTTTTTTTGCATTTTTTAGTGTTTTTTTGCATTTTTTTGTTTTTTTGTGTTTTTTTTGTTTTTTTGTTTTTTTTTGCATTTTTTTTTTTTTTTGCATTTTTTTGCATTTTTTTGTGTTTTTTTTTTTGCATTTTTTTGTGTTTTTTTGTCTTTTTTTTGGAATTTTTTTGTTTTTTTTGTTTTTTTGTGTTTTTTTTAGCATTTTTTTGCATTTTTTAGCATTTTTTTTTGCATTTTTTTGAGTTTTTTTGCATTTTTTTTGCATTTTTTTTGCCTTTATTTTGTGTTTTTTTTTTTTTTGCATTTTTTGTGTTTTTTTTGCATTTTTTTTGCATTTTTTTTGCCTTTATTTTGTGTTTTTTATTTGCATTTTTTGTGGTTTTTTTGCATTTTTTTTGTTTTTTTTATGTATTTTTGCATTTTTTTTTGTTTTTTTTTTGCATTTTTTTGTGTTTTTTTGTGTTTTTTTGTGTTTTTTTTTGCATTTTTTTGTTTTTTTTTTTGCATTTATTTTGCATTTTGTTTTGCAATTTTTTTGTGTTATTTTTTAGCATTTTTTTGTGTTTTTTTTGCATTGTTTTGCATTTTTTTTGCATTTTTTTGCGTTTTTTTTTGCAATTTTTATTTTTTTTTTTGCATTTTTTTTTTTTGCATTGTTTTGCATTTTTTTTGCATTTTCTTGCATTTTTTTTTGCATTTTTTTTTTTTTTTTGCATTTTTTGTGGTTTTTTTGCATTTTTTTATGTTTTTTTTTTTGCATTTTTTTGTTTTTTTTGCATTTTTTTTGCATTTTTTTGTGTTTTTTTTGCATTTTTTTGCATTTTGTTTTGCATTTTTTTGCATTTTTTTGCATTTTTTTGTTTTTTTTTGCATTTTTTTGTGGGTTTTTTTTGTTTTTTTTGTTTTTTTGTTTTTTTTGCATTTTTTTTTTTTTTTGCATTTTTTTGTGTTTTTTTTTGCATTTTTTTGTTTTTTTTTGCATTTTTTTGTTTAGCATTTTTTTTTGCATTTTTTGCATTTTTATGCATTTTTTTTGTTTTTTTTTGCATTTTTTTTGCATTTTTTTTTTTTGCATTTTTTTTGTTTTTTTTGCATTTTTTTGCATTTTTTTTTGCATTTTTTTTGCATTTTTTTTTTTGCTTTTTTTGTGTTTTTTTTTTTTTGCATTTTTTTGTGTTTTTTGTGGTTATTTTTGCATTTATTTTGTGTTTTTTTTTGCATTTTTTATGTTTTTTTTTTTGCATTATTTTTTTGTGTTTTTTTGTGGGGGTTTTTTTGCATTTTTTTGCATTTTTTTTTTTTTTTTTTTGCATTTTTTTTTTTTTTTTTGCATTTTTTGTTTGTTTTGCATTTTTTTGCGTTTTTTTTTTTTTTTTGCATTTTTTTTTTTTTTTTGCATTTTTTTTTTTTTTTTTTTTGCATTTTTTTGTGTTTTTTTGCATTTTTTTTGCATTTTTTTGTGTTTTTTTTGCATTTTTTTGTTTTTTTTGTGTTTTTTTTGTGTTTTTTTTTTGCATTTTTTTTGTGTTTTTTTTGCATTTTTTTTGTTTTTTTTTTGCATTTTTTTTGCATTTTTTTTGCATTTTTTTGTGGGTTTTTTTTGCATTTTTTTGTGTTTTTTTGCATTTTTTTTTTTTTTTTTGCATTTTTTTGTGGGTTTTTTTGCATTTTTTGTGTTTTTTTTTTGCATTTTTTTGCATTTTTTTTGCCTTTATTTTGTTTTTTTTTTGCATTTTTTTTGTGTTTTTTTTGCATTTTTTTGTGTTTTTTTTTGCATTTTTTTGCATTTGTTTAGCATTTTTTTTGTGTTTTTTTTTTTTGCATTTTTTTGTGTTTTTTTTTGCATTTTTTTTTGCATTTTTTTGTGTTTTTTTTTTGCATTTTTTTTGCCTTTATTTTGTGTTTTTTTTGCCTTTATTTTGTGTTTTTTTTTGCATTTTTTTTGTGTTTTTTTTTGCATTTTTTTGCATTTTTTTTGGATTTTTTTTGTGTTTTTTTTTTTGCATTTTTTTGCGTTTTTTTTTGCATTTTTTTTGCATTTTTTTTTTTTGCATTTTTTTTAATGTTTTTTTTGCATTTTTTTGCATTTTTTTTGCATTTTTTTTGCATTTTTTTTTTGCTTTTTTTGTGTTTTTTTTTTTTTGCATTTTTTTGTTTTTTTTGCATTTTTTTTGTGGTTTTTTTTGCATTTTTTGTGTTTTTTTGTGGTTATTTTTGCATTTATTTTGTTTTTTTTTTGCATTATTTTTTGTGTTTTTTTTTTTTGCATTTTTTTGCATTTTTTTTTTTTTTTTTTTTTTGCATTTTTTGTGTTTTTTTGCATTTTTTTGTGTTTTTTTTGTTTTTTTGCATTTTTTTGTGTTTTTTTGCATTTTTTAGTGTTTTTTTGCATTTTTTTGTTTTTTTGTGTTTTTTTTGTGGTTTTTTTTGTGTTTTTTTTGTTTTTTTGTGTTTTTTTTTGCATTTTTTTTTTTTTTTTTGCATTTTTTTTTTTTTTTTTGCATTTTTTTTGTGTGTTTTTTGTGTGTTTTTTGTGGTTTTTTTTCGCATTTTTTAGCATTTTTTAGCATTTTTTTTTGCATTTTTTTGTGTTTTTTTTTTGCATTTTTTTGAGTTTTTTTGCATTTTTTTGCATTTTTTTTGCCTTTATTTTGTGTTTTTTTTTTTTTTTGCATTTTTTTGTGTTTTTTTTGCATTTTTTTTGTGTTTTTTTTGCATTTTTTTTGCATTTTTTTTTGCATTTTTTTGTGGGGTTTTTTTTGCATTTTTTTTGCATTTTTTTTGCATTTTTTTGTGTTTTTTTGCATGTATTTGCATTTTGTTTTGCATTTTTTTGTGTTTTTTTGTTTTTTTGTGTGTTTTTTTTGCATTTTTTTGTTTTTTTTTGCATTTTTTTTGTTTTTTTGTGTTTTTTTTGTTTTTTTTGTTTTTTTGCATTTTTTATGTTTTTTTTGCATTTTTTTGCATTTTGTTTTGCATTTTTTTGCATTTTTTGTGTTTTTTTTTGCATTTTTTTGAGTTTTTTTGCATTTTTTTTGCATTTTTTTTGCCTTTATTTTGTGTTTTTTTTGCATTTTTTTGTGTTTTTTTTGCATTTTTTTTGTTTTTTTTTTTGCATTTTTTTTGCATTTTTTTTTTTTTTTTGCATTTTTTTGTTTTTTTTTTGCATTTTTTAGCATTTTTTTTGCCTTTATTTTGTTTTTTTTTGCATTTTTTTGTGTTTTTTTTGCATTTTTTTGTGGGTTTTTTTTGCATTTTTTTGCATTTGTTTAGCATTTTTTTTGTGTTTTTTTTTTTTGCATTTTTTTGTGGGTTTTTTTTGCATTTTTTTGTGTTTTTTTTGCATTTTTTTGTGTTTTTTTTTTGCATTTTTTTTGCCTTTATTTTGTGTTTTTTTTTTGCCTTTATTTTGTGTTTTTTTTTTGCATTTTTTTTGTGTTTTTTTTGCATTTTTTTGTGTTTTTTTTGCATTTTTTTGCATTTGTTTTGCATTTTTTTTGTGTTTTTTTTTGCATTTTTTTGCGTTTTTTTTGCATTTTTTTTGTGTTTTTTTTTTTGCATTTTTTGTGGGTTTTTTTGCATTTTTTTGTGTTTTTTTTGCATTTTTTTGTGTTTTTTTTTTTGCATTTTTTTGTGTTTTTTTGCATTTTTTTTTTTTTTTTGCATTTTTTTGTTTTTTTTGCATTTTTTTGTGTTTTTTTTTGCATTTTTTTGCATTTTTTTTGCCTTTATTTTGTTTTTTTTTGCATTTTTTTTGCCTTTATTTTGTGTTTTTTTTTTGCATTTTTTTGTGTTTTTTTTGCATTTTTTTTGTGTTTTTTTTTGCATTTTTTTTGCATTTTTTTTTTGCATTTTTTTGTGGGGTTTTTTTTGCATTTTTTTTTGCATTTTTTTGCATTTTTTTGTGTTTTTTTGCATGTATTTGCATTTTGTTTTGCATTTTTTTTGTGTTTTTTTTGTTTTTTTGTGTGTTTTTTTTGCATTTTTTTGTTTTTTTTTGCATTTTTTTTGTTTTTTTGCATTTTTTATGTTTTTTTTGCATTTTTTTGCATTTTGTTTTGCATTTTTTTGAGTTTTTTTGCATTTTTTTTGCATTTTTTTGTGTTTTTTTGCATGTATTTGCATTTTGTTTTGCATTTTTTTGTGTTTTTTTTGTTTTTTTGTGTGTTTTTTTTGCATTTTTTTGTTTTTTTTTCATTTTTTTTGTTTTTTTGTGTTTTTTTTGTTTTTTTGCATTTTTTATGTTTTTTTTGCATTTTTTTGCATTTTGTTTTGCATTTTTTTGCATTTTTTGTGTTTTTTTTTGCATTTTTTTGAGTTTTTTGCATTTTTTTTGCATTTTTTTTGCCTTTATTTTGTGTTTTTTTTGCATTTTTTTGTGTTTTTTTTGCATTTTTTTTGTTTTTTTTTTTGCATTTTTTTTGTGTTTTTTTTTTGCATTTTTTTGCATTTTTTTTGCCTTTATTTTGTTTTTTTTGCATTTTTTTGTGTTTTTTTTGCATTTTTTTGTGGGTTTTTTTTGCATTTTTTTGCATTTGTTTAGCATTTTTTTTGTGTTTTTTTTTTTTGCATTTTTTTGTGTTTTTTTTGCATTTTTTTGTGTTTTTTTTTTGCATTTTTTTGCCTTTATTTTGTGTTTTTTTTTGCCTTTATTTTGTGTTTTTTTTTTGCATTTTTTTTGTGTTTTTTTTGCATTTTTTTGTGTTTTTTTTGCATTTTTTTGCATTTGTTTTGCATTTTTTTTGTGTTTTTTTTTTGCATTTTTTTGCGTTTTTTTTGCATTTTTTGTGGGTTTTTTTGCATTTTTTTGTGTTTTTTTTGCATTTTTTGTGTTTTTTTTTTTGCATTTTTTTAGTGTTTTTTTGCATTTTTTATGTTTTTTTGCATTTTTTTGCATTTTGTTTTGCATTTTTTTTGCATTTTTTGTGTTTTTTTTTGCATTTTGAGTTTTTTTGCATTTTTTTGCATTTTTTTTGCCTTTATTTTGTGTTTTTTTTTTTGCATTTTTTTGTGTTTTTTTTTGCATTTTTTTGTGTTTTTTTTTTGCATTTTTTTGCATTTTTTTTGCCTTTATTTTGTTTTTTTTTGCATTTTTTTTGTGTTTTTTTTGCATTTTTTTGTGTTTTTTTTTTTCATTTTTTTGCATTTGTTTAGCATTTTTTTTGTGTTTTTTTTTTGCATTTTTTTGTGTTTTTTTTGCATTTTTTTTGCATTTTTTTTTGCATTTTTTTGTGTTTTTTTTTGTGTTTTTTTTGCCTTTATTTTGTGGTTTTTTTTGCCTTTATTTTGTGTTTTTTTTCGCATTTTTTTGTGTTTTTTTTTGCATTTTTTTGCATTTTTTTTTGCATTTTTTTTTGCATTTTTTTGCATTTGTTTTGCATTTTTTTGTGTTTTTTTTTTTGCATTTTTTTTGCATATTTTTTTTTTGCATTTTTTGTGTTTTTTTTGCATTTTTTTGCATTTTTTTTTGCATTTTTTTTTGCATTTTTTTGCATTTGTTTTGCATTTTTTTGTGTTTTTTTTTTTGCATTTTTTTTGCATTTTTTTTTTTTGCATTTTTTGTGTTTTTTTTTGCATTTTTTTGTGTTTTTTTTGCTTTTTTTGCCTTTATTTTGTGGTTTTTTTTGCATTTTTTTGTGTTTTTTTTGCATTTTTTTTGTGTTTTTTTTTGCATTTTTTTGTGGGTTTTTTTTGCATTTTTTTGCATTTTTTTTGGATTTTTTTGCATTTTTTTGTGTTTTTTTGCATGTATTTTGCATTTTGTTTTGCATTTTTTTTGTGTTTTTTTTGTTTTTTTGTGTGTTTTTTTTGCATTTTTTTTGGTTTTTTTTGCATTTTTTTTGTGTTTTTTTTGCATTTTTTTTGTTTTTTTGCATTTTTTTGTGTTTTTTTTGCAGTTTTTTGTGTTTTTTTTTTTTTGCATTTTTTATTGTTTTTTTTTGCATTTTTTGTGTTTTTTTTTTTTGCATTTTTTTGTGTTTTTTTGCATTTTTTTATGTTTTTTTGCATTTTTTTGCATTTTGTTTAGCATTTTTTTGCATTTTTTGTGTTTTTTTTGCATTTTTTTGTGGGTTTTTTTGCATTTTTTTTTGCATTTTTTTTTTGCATTTTTTTGTGGGGTTTTTTGCATTTTTTTTGCATTTTTTTTGTTTTTTTTTTGCATTTTTTTGTGTTTTTTTTTTGCATTTTTTTTGCACTTTTTTGCCTTTATTTTGTGTTTTTTTTTGCCTTTATTTTGTGTTTTTGTTTTGCATTTTTTTGTGTTTTTTTTGCATTTTTTTGTGTTTTTTTTGCATTTTGTGTGGGTTTTTTTTTGCATTTTTTTGTGGGGTTTTTTTGCATTTTTTTTGTGTTTTTTTACATTTTTTTTGCCTTTATTTTGTGTTTTTTTTTTGCATTTTTTAGCATTTTTTTTAGCATTTTTTGTGTTTTTTTTGCATTTTTTTGTGTTTTTTTTTTTTTTGCATTTTTTTAGTGTTTTTTTTGCATTTTTTATGTTTTTTTGCATTTTTTTGCATTTTGTTTTGCATTTTTTTTTGCATTTTTTGTGTTTTTTTTTGCATTTTGAGTTTTTTTGCATTTTTTTGCATTTTTTTTGCCTTTATTTTGTGTTTTTTTTTTTGCATTTTTTTGTGTTTTTTTTGCATTTTTTTTGCATTTTTTTTTGCATTTTTTTGTGTTTTTTTTTGCATTTTTTTTGCCTTTATTTTGTGGTTTTTTTTGCCTTTATTTTGTGTTTTTTTTTGCATTTTTTTGTGTTTTTTTTTGCATTTTTTTGCATTTTTTTTTGCATTTTTTTGCATTTTTTTTTGCATTTTTTTGCATTTGTTTTGCATTTTTTTGTGTTTTTTTTTTGCATTTTTTTTTTTGCATTTTTTGTGTTTTTTTTTGCATTTTTTTGTGTTTTTTTTGCTTTTTTTTGCCTTTATTTTGTGTTTTTTTTTTGCATTTTTTTGTGTTTTTTTTGCATTTTTTTTGTGGTTTTTTTTGCATTTTTTTGTGGGTTTTTTTTGCATTTTTTTGCATTTTTTTGGATTTTTTTGCATTTTTTTGTGTTTTTTTGCATGTATTTTGCATTTTGTTTTGCATTTTTTTTGTGTTTTTTTTGTTTTTTTGTGTGTTTTTTTTGCATTTTTTTTGGGTTTTTTTGCATTTTTTTTGTGTTTTTTTTGCATTTTTTTTGTTTTTTTGCATTTTTTTGTGTTTTTTTTGCATTTTTTTGTGTTTTTTTTTTTTTGCATTTTTTATTGTTTTTTTTTGCATTTTTTGCGTTTTTTTTTTTGCATTTTTTTGTGTTTTTTTGCATTTTTTTATGTTTTTTTGCATTTTTTGCATTTTGTTTTGCATTTTTTTGCATTTTTTTGTGTTTTTTTTGCATTTTTTTGTGGTTTTTTTTGCATTTTTTTTTGCATTTTTTTTTTGCATTTTTTTGTGGGGTTTTTTTGCATTTTTTTTGCATTTTTTTTGTTTTTTTTTTGCATTTTTTTGTGTTTTTTTTTTGCATTTTTTTTGCACTTTTTTGCCTTTATTTTGTGTTTTTTTTTGCCTTTATTTTGTGTTTTTTTTTTGCATTTTTTTGTGTTTTTTTTGCATTTTTTTGTGTTTTTTTTGCATTTTTTTTGTTTTTTTTTTGCATTTTTTTGCGTTTTTTTTTGTATTTTTTTGTGGGGTTTTTTTTGCATTTTTTTGTGGGGTTTTTTTGCATTTTTTTTGTGTTTTTTTACATTTTTTTTGCCTTTATTTTGTGTTTTTTTTTTGCATTTTTTAGCATTTTTTTTTAGCATTTTTTGTGTTTTTTTTGCATTTTTTTGTTTTTTTTTTGCCTTTATTTTGTGTTTTTTATTTGCATTTTTTTGTGTTTTTTTTGCATTTTTTTATGTTTTTTTGCATTTTTTTTGTTTTTTTTTGCATTTTTTTGCGTTTTTTTTTGCATTTTTTGGTGTTTTTTTTTTGCATTTTTTTGTGTTTTTTTGCATTTTTTTTGTGTTTTTTTTGTGCATTTTTTGTGTTTTTTTTGCATTTTTTTTGTTTTTTTGTGTTTTTTTGTGGGTTTTTTTGCATTGTTTTGCATTTTTTTTGCATTTTTTTTTGCAATTTTTTTTTTTTTTTTGCATTTTTTTTTGCATTTTCTTGCATTTTTTTTTGCATTTTTTTTTTTTTTTTTTGCATTTTTTTTTTTTTTTTGCATTTTTTTATGTTTTTTTGCATTTTTTTGCATTTTTTTGTGTTTTTTTTGCATTTTTTTGCATTTTGTTTTGCATTTTTTTGCATTTTTTTTGCATTTTTTTGTGTTTTTTTGCATTTTTTTGTGGGTTTTTTTTGTGTTTTTTTTGTTTAGCATTTTTTTTAGCATTTTTTTTGCATTTTTTTTGCATTTTTATGCATTTTTTTTGTTTTTTTTTTGCATTTTTTTTGCATTTTTTTTTTTTGCATTTTTTTAATGTTTTTTTTGCATTTTTTTGCATTTTTTTTGCATTTTTTTTGCATTTTTTTTTTTTGCTTTTTTTGTGTTTTTTTTTTTTTGCATTTTTTTGTGTTTTTTTTGCATTTTTTTTGTGTTTTTTTTTGCATTTTTTTGTGTTTTTTGTGGTTATTTTTGCATTTATTTTGTGTTTTTTTTTGCATTTTTTGTGTTTTTTTGCATTTTTTTGTGTTTTTTTTGTTTTTTTGCATTTTTTTGCATTTTTTTTTTTTTTTTTTGAATTTTTTTTTGCATTTTTTTGTTTTTTTGCATTTTTTTTTGCATTTTTTTTTGTTTTTTTTGCATTTTTTTGCATTTGTTTTGCATTTTTTTTGTTTTTTTTTGCATTTTTTTGCGGTTTTTTTTGCATTTTTTGGTGTTTTTTTTTTTTGCATTTTTTTGTGTTTTTTTGCATTTTTTTGTGCATTTTTTGTGTTTTTTTTGCATTTTTTTTGTTTTTTTGTGTTTTTTTGTGTTTTTTTTTGCATTGTTTTGCATTTTTTTTGCATTTTTTTTTGCAATTTTTTTTTTTTTTGCATTTTTTTTTGCATTTTCTTGCATTTTTTTTTGCATTTTTTTTTTTTTTTTTTGCATTTTTTGTGTTTTTTTTATGTTTTTTTTGCATTTTTTTGCATTTTTTTGTGTTTTTTTTGCATTTTTTTGCATTTTGTTTTGCATTTTTTTGCATTTTTTTTGCATTTTTTTGTGTTTTTTTGCATTTTTTTGTGGTTTTTTTTTTGCATTTTTTTTGCATTTTTTTGTTTTTTTTGCATTTCTTTTTTTTTTTTTGCATTTTTTTGTGTTTTTTTTTTTGCATTTTTTTGCATTTTTTTTGCATTTTTATGCATTTTTTTTGTTTTTTTTTTGCATTTTTTTTGCATTTTTTTTTTTTTGCATTTTTTTAATGTTTTTTTTGCATTTTTTTGCATTTTTTTTGCATTTTTTTTTTTTTGCTTTTTTTGTGTTTTTTTTTTTTGCATTTTTTTGTGTTTTTTTGCATTTTTTTTGTGTTTTTTTTGCATTTTTTTGTGTTTTTTGTGGTTATTTTTGCATTTATTTTGTGTTTTTTTTTCCATTTTTTGTGTTTTTTTGCATTTTTTTGTGTTTTTTTGTGTTTTTTTTGTTTTTTTGCATTTTTTTGTGTTTTTTTTGCATTTTTTTGTGTTTTTTTTTTTGCATTTTTTAGTGTTTTTTTTTTGCATTTTTTAGTGTTTTTTTGCATTTTTTTGTTTTTTTGTGTTTTTTTTTGTTTTTTTGTGTTTTTTTTTTTTTTGCATTTTTTTGCATTTTTTTTGCATTGTTTTGCATTTTTTTTGCATTTTTTTGCATTTTTTTTTTTGCATTTTTTTTTAATGTTTTTTTGCATTTTTTTGTGTTTTTTTTCATTTTTTTGTGTTTTTTTTTGCATTTTTTTGTGTTTTTTTTGCATTTTTTTGTTTTTTTGCATTTTTTTATGTGTTTTTTGCATTTTTTTTGCATTTTTTTTGCATTTTTTTGCGTTTTTTTTGCATTTTTTTGCATTTTGTTTTGCATTTTTTTGCATTTTTTTGGCATTTTTTTGTTTTTTTTGCATTTTTTTTGTGTTTTTTTGTGTTTTTTAGCATTTTTTTTTGCATTTTTTTGTTTTTTTTGCATTTTTTTGTGGTTTTTTTTTTGCATTTTTTTGAGTTTTTTTGCATTTTTTTGCATTTTTTTTGCCTTTATTTTGTGTTTTTTTTGCATTTTTTTTGTGTTTTTTTTTTGCATTTTTTTTGTATTTTTTGTGGGGTTTTTTTGCATTTTTTTTGCCTTTATTTTGTGTTTTTTTTTGCATTTTTTTGTGTTTTTTTGCATTTTTTTTTTTTTTTTTGCATTTTTTTGTGGGTTTTTTTTGCATTTTTTGTGGGTTTTTTTTGCATTTTTTTGCATTTTTTTTGCCTTTATTTTGTTTTTTTTTTGCATTTTTTTGTGTTTTTTTTGCATTTTTTTGTGTTTATTTTTGCATTTTTTTGCATTTGTTTAGCATTTTTTTTGTGTTTTTTTTTTTTTGCATTTTTTTGTGTTTTTTTTTTGCATTTTTTTTGCATTTTTTTTTGCATTTTTTTGTGTTTTTTTTGCATTTTTTTTGCCTTTATTTTGTGGTTTTTTTTTGCCTTTATTTTAGTGGGTTTTTTTTGCATTTTTTAGTGTTTTTTTGCATTTTTTTGTTTTTTTGTTTTTTTTGTGTTTTTTTGTGTTTTTTTTGTGTTTTTTTTGCATTTTTTTTTTTTTTTTGCATTTTTTTGCATTTTTTTGCATTGTTTTGCATTTTTTTTGCATTTTTTTGCATTTTTTTTTTTGCATTTTTTTTTATGTTTTTTTGCATTTTTTTGTGTTTTTTTGCATTTTTTTGTGTTTTTTTTTTGCATTTTTTTGTGGTTTTTTTGCATTTTTTTGTTTTTTTGCATTTTTTTATGTTTTTTTTGCATTTTTTTTGCATTTTTTTGCATTTTTTTGCGTTTTTTTTGCATTTTTTTGCATTTTGTTTTGCATTTTTTTGCATTTTTTGTGTTTTTTTGCATTTTTTTTGTGTTTTTTTGTGTTTTTTTGTTTTTTTGTGTTTTTTTTGGAATTTTTTTGTGTTTTTTTTTTTTTTATTTGTGGTTTTTTTTAGCATTTTTTTGCATTTTTTAGCATTTTTTTTTGCATTTTTTTGTGTTTTTTTTGCATTTTTTTGTGGGTTTTTTTTTGCATTTTTTTGAGTTTTTTTGCATTTTTTTTGCATTTTTTTTGCCTTTATTTTGTGGGTTTTTTTTGCATTTTTTTGTGTTTTTTTGCATTTTTTTTTTTTTTTTTTGCATTTTTTTGTGGGTTTTTTTGCATTTTTTTGTGTTTTTTTTGCATTTTTTTGCATTTTTTTTGCCTTTATTTTGTTTTTTTTTGCATTTTTTTGTGTTTTTTTTGCATTTTTTTGTGTTTTTTTTTGCATTTTTTTGCATTTGTTTAGCATTTTTTTTGTGTTTTTTTTTTTGCATTTTTTTGTGTTTTTTTTTTGCATTTTTTTTTTTTTGCATTTTTTTAATGTTTTTTTTTGCATTTTTTTTTTTGCTTTTTTTGTGTTTTTTTGTGGTTATTTTTGCATTTATTTTGTGTTTTTTTTGCATTTTTTGTGTTTTTTTGCATTTTTTTGTGTTTTTTTTGTTTTTTTGCATTTTTTTGTGTTTTTTTTGCATTTTTTTGTGTTTTTTTTTTTGCATTTTTTAGTGTTTTTTTGCATTTTTTTGTTTTTTTGTGTTTTTTTGTGTTTTTTTTGTTTTTTTGTGTTTTTTTTTTTTTTTGCATTTTTTTGCATTTTTTTGCATTGTTTTGCATTTTTTTTGCTGCATTTTTTTTAATGTTTTTTTGCATTTTTTTGTGTTTTTTTTCATTTTTTTGTGTTTTTTTTTGCATTTTTTTGTGTTTTTTTTGCATTTTTTTGTTTTTTTGCATTTTTTTATGTTTTTTTTGCATTTTTTTGCATTTTGTTTTGCATTTTTTTGCATTTTTTTTGCATTTTTTTGTTTTTTTTGCATTTTTTTTGTGTTTTTTTGTGTTTTTTAGCATTTTTTTTTGCATTTTTTTGTGTTTTTTTTGCATTTTTTTGTGGTTTTTTTTTTGCATTTTTTTGAGTTTTTTTGCATTTTTTTGCATTTTTTTTGCCTTTATTTTGTGTTTTTTTTTGCATTTTTTTGTGTTTTTTTTGCATTTTTTTTGTGGTTTTTTTTGCATTTTTTTTGTATTTTTTGTGGGGTTTTTTTGCATTTTTTTGCCTTTATTTTGTGTTTTTTTTTTGCATTTTTTTGTTTTTTTGCATTTTTTTTTTTTTTTTTGCATTTTTTTGTGGGTTTTTTTGCATTTTTTGTGTGGTTTTTTTTGCATTTTTTTGCATTTTTTTGCCTTTATTTTGTTTTTTTTTGCATTTTTTTTTTTTTTTTTTGCATTTTTTTGTGTTTATTTTTGCATTTTTTTGCATTTGTTTAGCATTTTTTTTGTGTTTTTTTTTTTGCATTTTTTTGTGTTTTTTTTTGCATTTTTTTGCATTTTTTTTTGCATTTTTTTGTGTTTTTTTTTGCATTTTTTTTGCCTTTATTTTGTGGGGTTTTTTTGCCTTTATTTTAGTGGGTTTTTTTTGCATTTTTTAGTGTTTTTTTGCATTTTTTTGTTTTTTTGTGTTTTTTTTGTGTTTTTTTGTGTTTTTTTTGTGTTTTTTTTGCATTTTTTTTTTTTTTGCATTTTTTTGCATTTTTTTGCATTGTTTTGCATTTTTTTTGCATTTTTTTGCATTTTTTTTTTTGCATTTTTTTTTATGTTTTTTTGCATTTTTTTGTGTTTTTTTGCATTTTTTGTGTTTTTTTTTTGCATTTTTTTGTGGTTTTTTGCATTTTTTTGTTTTTTTGCATTTTTTTATGTTTTTTTTGCATTTTTTTTGCATTTTTTTGTGTTTTTTTGCATTTTTTTGTGGTTTTTTTTTTGCATTTTTTTGAGTTTTTTTGCATTTTTTTTGCATTTTTTTTGCCTTTATTTTGTGGTTTTTTTTTGCATTTTTTTGTTTTTTTGCATTTTTTTTTTTTTTTTTGCATTTTTTTGTGGGTTTTTTTGCATTTTTTTGTGTTTTTTTTTGCATTTTTTTGCATTTTTTTTGCCTTTATTTTGTTTTTTTTTGCATTTTTTTTGTGTTTTTTTTGCATTTTTTTGTGTTTTTTTTTGCATTTTTTTGCATTTGTTTAGCATTTTTTTTGTGTTTTTTTTTTTGCATTTTTTTGTGTTTTTTTTTGCATTTTTTTTGCATTTTTTTTTGCATTTTTTTGTGTTTTTTTTTGCATTTTTTTGCCTTTATTTTGTGGTTTTTTTTGCCTTTATTTTGTGTTTTTTTTTGCATTTTTTGTGTGTATTTTTTTGCATTTGTTTTGCATTTTTTTTGTGTTTTTTTTTTTGCATTTTTTTGCGTTTTTTTGCATTTTTTTTGCATTTTTTTTTTGTTGCATTTTTTTAATGTTTTTTTTGCATTTTTTGCATTTTTTTTGCATTTTTTTTGCATCTTTTTTTTGCTTTTTTTGTGTGTTTTTTTTTTGCATTTTTTTGTGTTTTTTTTGCATTTTTTTTGTGGTTTTTTTTGCATTTTTTTGTGTTTTTTTGTGGTTATTTTTGCATTTATTTTGTGTTTTTTTTTTGCATTTTTTATGTTTTTTTTTTTGCATTATTTTTTGTGTTTTTTGTGCATTTTTTTGTGTTTTTTTTTTTTGCATTTTTTTGCATTTTTTAGTGTTTTCTTTTGCATTTTTTAGTGTTTTTTTGCATTTTTTTGTTTTTTTGTGTTTTTTTGTGTTTTTTTTGTTTTTTTGTGTTTTTTTTTTTTTTTGCATTTTTTTGCATTTTTTTGCATTGTTTTGCATTTTTTTTGCTGCATTTTTTTTAATGTTTTTTTTCATTTTTTTGTGTTTTTTTTCATTTTTTTGTGTTTTTTTTTGCATTTTTTTGTGATTTTTTTGCATTTTTTTGTTTTTTTGCATTTTTTTATGTTTTTTTTGCATTTTTTTTGCATTTTTTTGCATTTTGTTTTGCATTTTTTTGCATTTTTTTGGCATTTTTTTGTTTTTTTTGCATTTTTTTGTGTTTTTTTGTGTTTTTTAGCATTTTTTTTTGCATTTTTTTGTGTTTTTTTTGCATTTTTTTGTGTTTTTTTTTTTGCATTTTTTTGAGTTTTTTTGCATTTTTTTGCATTTTTTTTGCCTTTATTTTGTGTTTTTTTTTGCATTTTTTTGTGTTTTTTTTGCATTTTTTTTGTGTTTTTTTTTGCATTTTTTTTGTATTTTTTGTGGGGTTTTTTTGCATTTTTTTGCCTTTATTTTGTGTTTTTTTTTTGCATTTTTTTGCATTTTTTTTTTTTTTTTTGCATTTTTTTGTGGGTTTTTTTGCATTTTTTGTGTGGTTTTTTTTGCATTTTTTTGCATTTTTTTGCCTTTATTTTGTTTTTTTTTGCATTTTTTTGTGTTTTTTTTGCATTTTTTTGTGTTTATTTTTGCATTTTTTTGCATTTGTTTAGCATTTTTTTTGTGTTTTTTTTTTTTTGCATTTTTTTGTGGTTTTTTTTGCATTTTTTTGCATTTTTTTTTGCATTTTTTTGTGTTTTTTTTGCATTTTTTTTGCCTTTATTTTGTGGGGTTTTTTTGCCTTTATTTTAGTGTTTTTTTTTTGCATTTTTTAGTGTTTTTTTGCATTTTTTTGTTTTTTTGTGTTTTTTTTGTTTTTTTTGCATTTTTTTTTTTTTTTGCATTTTTTTGCATTTTTTTGCATTGTTTTGCATTTTTTTTGCATTTTTTTGCATTTTTTTTTTTGCATTTTTTTTTATGTTTTTTTGCATTTTTTTGTGTTTTTTTGCATTTTTTTGTGTTTTTTTTTTGCATTTTTTTGTGGTTTTTTTGCATTTTTTTGTTTTTTTGCATTTTTTTATGTTTTTTTTGCATTTTTTTTGCATTTTTTGCATTTTTTTGCGTTTTTTTTTGCATTTTTTTGCATTTTGTTTTGCATTTTTTTGGCATTTTTTTGGTTTTTTTGCATTTTTTTTGTGTTTTTTTGTGTTTTTTTGTTTTTTTGTGTTTTTTTTGGAATTTTTTTGTGTTTTTTTTTTTTTATTTGTGGTTTTTTTTAGCATTTTTTTTGCATTTTTTAGCATTTTTTTTTGCATTTTTTTGTGTTTTTTTGCATTTTTTTGTGGTTTTTTTTTTGCATTTTTTTGAGTTTTTTTGCATTTTTTTTGCATTTTTTTTGCCTTTATTTTGTGGTTTTTTTTTGCATTTTTTTGTGTTTTTTTGCATTTTTTTTTTTTTTTTTGCATTTTTTTGTGGGTTTTTTTGCATTTTTTTGTGTTTTTTTTTGCATTTTTTTGCATTTTTTTTGCCTTTATTTTGTGGGTTTTTTTTGCCTTTATTTTAGTGTTTTTTTTTTGCATTTTTTAGTGTTTTTTTGCATTTTTTTGTTTTTTTGTGTTTTTTTTGTTTTTTTTGCATTTTTTTTTTTTTTTGCATTTTTTTGCATTTTTTTGCATTGTTTTGCATTTTTTTTGCATTTTTTTGCATTTTTTTTTTTGCATTTTTTTTTATGTTTTTTTGCATTTTTTTGTGTTTTTTTGCATTTTTTTGTGTTTTTTTTTTGCATTTTTTTGTGGTTTTTTTGCATTTTTTTGTTTTTTTGCATTTTTTTATGTTTTTTTTGCATTTTTTTTGCATTTTTTGCATTTTTTTGCGTTTTTTTTGCATTTTTTTGCATTTTGTTTTGCATTTTTTTGGCATTTTTTTGGTTTTTTTGCATTTTTTTTGTGTTTTTTTGTGTTTTTTTGTTTTTTTGTGTTTTTTTTGGAATTTTTTTGTGTTTTTTTTTTTTTATTTGTGGTTTTTTTTAGCATTTTTTTTGCATTTTTTAGCATTTTTTTTTGCATTTTTTTGTGTTTTTTTGCATTTTTTTGTGGTTTTTTTTTTGCATTTTTTTGAGTTTTTTTGCATTTTTTTTGCATTTTTTTTGCCTTTATTTTGTGGTTTTTTTTTGCATTTTTTTGTGTTTTTTTGCATTTTTTTTTTTTTTTTTGCATTTTTTTGTGGGTTTTTTTGCATTTTTTTGTGTTTTTTTTTGCATTTTTTTGCATTTTTTTTGCCTTTATTTTGTTTTTTTTTGCATTTTTTTTGTGTTTTTTTTGCATTTTTTTGTGTTTTTTTTGCATTTTTTTGCATTTGTTTAGCATTTTTTTTGTGTTTTTTTTTTGCATTTTTTTGTGTTTTTTTTTGCATTTTTTTTGCATTTTTTTTTGCATTTTTTTGTGTTTTTTTTTGCATTTTTTTTGCCTTTATTTTGTGGTTTTTTTTGCCTTTATTTTGTGTTTTTTTTTTGCATTTTTTGTGTGTATTTTTTTGCATTTGTTTTGCATTTTTTTTGTGTTTTTTTTTTGCATTTTTTTGCGTTTTTTTGCATTTTTTTTGCATTTTTTTTTTGTTGCATTTTTTTAATGTTTTTTTTGCATTTTTTGCATTTTTTTTGCATTTTTTTTGCATCTTTTTTTTGCTTTTTTTGTGTGTTTTTTTTTTGCATTTTTTTGTGTTTTTTTTGCATTTTTTTTGTGGTTTTTTTTGCATTTTTTTGTGTTTTTTTGTGGTTATTTTTGCATTTATTTTGTGTTTTTTTTTTGCATTTTTTATGTTTTTTTTTTGCATTATTTTTTGTGTTTTTTGTGCATTTTTTTGTGTTTTTTGTGTTTTTGCATTTTTTTGCATTTTTTTTTTTTTTTTTTTTTTGCATTTTTTGTGTTTTTTTGCATTTTTTTGTGTTTTTTTGTTTTTTTGTGTTTTTTTTTGCATTTTTTTTTTTTTTTTGCATTTTTTTGCATTTTTTTTGCATTGTTTTTCATTTTTTTTGCATTTTTTGCATTTTTTTTTTTTGCATTTTTTTTAATGTTTTTTTGCATTTTTTTGTTTTTTTGCATTTTTTTGTGTTTTTTTTTTTTGCATTTTTTTGTGTTTTTTTTTGCATTTTTTTGTTTTTTTGCATTTTTTTTATGTTTTTTTGCATTTTTTTTGCATTTTTTTGCATTTTTTTTGTGTTTTTTTGTGTTTTTTTTGTTTTTTTGTGTTTTTTTGGAATTTTTTTGTGTTTTTTTTGTTTTTTTGTGGTTTTTTTTAGCATTTTTTAGCATTTTTTTTTGCATTTTTTTGTGTTTTTTTTGCATTTTTTTGTGTTTTTTTTTGCATTTTTTTGAGTTTTTTTGCATTTTTTTTGCATTTTTTTTGCCTTTATTTTGTGTTTTTTTTTTTGCATTTTTTGTGTTTTTTTTGCATTTTTTTTGTGTTTTTTTTTGCATTTTTTTGCATTTTTTTTTTGCATTTTTTTGTGGGTTTTTTTTGCATTTTTTTTTGGATTTTTTTGCATTTTTTTGTGTTTTTTTGCATGTATTTTGCATTTTGTTTTGCATTTTTTTTGTGTTTTTTTTGTTTTTTTGTGTTTTTTTTGCATTTTTTTGTGTTTTTTTGCATTTTTTTTTTTTTTTTTGCATTTTTTTGTGGGTTTTTTTGCATTTTTTTGTGTTTTTTTTTGCATTTTTTTGCATTTTTTTTTGCCTTTATTTTGTTTTTTTTTGCATTTTTTTTGTGTTTTTTTTGCATTTTTTTGTGTTTTTTTTTGCATTTTTTTGCATTTGTTTAGCATTTTTTTTGTGTTTTTTTTTTTGCATTTTTTTGTGTTTTTTTTTTGCATTTTTTTTGCATTTTTTTTTGCATTTTTTTGTGTTTTTTTTTTGCATTTTTTTTGCCTTTATTTTGTGGTTTTTTTTGCCTTTATTTTGTGTTTTTTTTTGCATTTTTTGTGTGTATTTTTTTGCATTTGTTTTGCATTTTTTTTGTGTTTTTTTTTGCATTTTTTTGCGTTTTTTTGCATTTTTTTTGCATTTTTTTTTTGTTGCATTTTTTTTTATGTTTTTTTTGCATTTTTTGCATTTTTTTTTGCATTTTTTTTTGCATCTTTTTTTTGCTTTTTTTGTGTTTTTTTTTTTTGCATTTTTTTGTGTTTTTTTTGCATTTTTTTGTGGTTTTTTTGCATTTTTTTGTGTTTTTTTGTGGTTATTTTTGCATTTATTTTGTGTTTTTTTTTGCATTTTTTATGTTTTTTTTTTTGCATTATTTTTTGTGTTTTTTGTGCATTTTTTTGTGTTTTTTTTTTTTGCATTTTTTTGCATTTTTTTTTTTTTTTTTTTTTGCATTTTTTGTGTTTTTTTTGCATTTTTTTGTTTTTTTGTTTTTTTTGTGTTTTTTGTGTTTTTTTTGTTTTTTTGTGTTTTTTTTTGCATTTTTTTTTTTTTTTTGCATTTTTTTGCATTTTTTTTGCATTGTTTTTCATTTTTTTTGCATTTTTTGCATTTTTTTTTTTGCATTTTTTTTTATGTTTTTTTGCATTTTTTTGTGTTTTTTTGCATTTTTTTGTGTTTTTTTTTGCATTTTTTTGTTTTTTTGCATTTTTTTATGTTTTTTTTGCATTTTTTTTGCATTTTTTTGCATTTTTTTTTTGCATTTTTTTGCGTTTTTTTTGCATTTTTTTTGCATTTTGTTTTGCATTTTTTTGCATTTTTTTGGCATTTTTTTGTTTTTTTTGCATTTTTTTTGTGTTTTTTTGTGTTTTTTTTGTTTTTTTGTGTTTTTTTTGGAATTTTTTTTTTTTTTTTGTTTTTTTGTGTTTTTTTTGCATTTTTTTTTTTTTTTTTGCATTTTTTTGTGTTTTTTTTTGCATTTTTTTGTGTTTTTTTTTGCATTTTTTTGTGTTTTTTTTTGCATTTTTTTTGCATTTTTTTTTGCCTTTATTTTGGTTTTTTTTGCATTTTTTTTGTGTTTTTTTTGCATTTTTTTGTGGGTTTTTTTTGCATTTTTTTGCATTTGTTTAGCATTTTTTTTGTGTTTTTTTTTTGCATTTTTTTGTGGGTTTTTTTTGCAATTTTTTTGTGTTTTTTTTGCATTTTTTTGTGTATTTTTTTGCATTTTTTTTGCCTTTATTTTGTGTTTTTTTTTTGCCTTTATTTTGTGTTTTTTTTGCATTTTTTTGTTTTTTTTGCATTTTTTTGCATTTTTTTTGCATTTTTTTTGCATTTTTTTTGTTTTTTTTTTGCATTTTTTTGCGTTTTTTTTGCATTTTTTTGTGTTTTTTTTATGCATTTTTTGTGGGTTTTTTTTCATTTTTTGTGTTTTTTTTGCATTTTTTTGTGTTTTTTTTTTTGCATTTTTTAGTGTTTTTTTTGCATTTTTTATGTTTTTTTTGCATTTTTTTGCATTTTGTTTTGCATTTTTTTTGCATTTTTTGTGTTTTTTTTTGCATTTTGAGTTTTTTTGCATTTTTTTTGCATTTTTTTTGCCTTTATTTTGTGTTTTTTTTTTGCATTTTTTTGTGTTTTTTTGCATTTTTTTTTTTTTTGTGTTTTTTTTGTTTTTTTGTGTTTTTTTTTGCATTTTTTTTTTTTTTTTTGCATTTTTTTGCATTTTTTTTGCATTGTTTTTCATTTTTTTTTGCATTTTTTGCATTTTTTTTTTTGCATTTTTTTTTATGTTTTTTTGCATTTTTTTGTTTTTTTGCATTTTTTTGTGTTTTTTTTGCATTTTTTTGTTTTTTTGCATTTTTTTATGTTTTTTTTGCATTTTTTTTGCATTTTTTTGCATTTTTTTTTTTGCATTTTTTTGCGGTTTTTTTGCATTTTTTTTGCATTTTGTTTTGCATTTTTTTGCATTTTTTTGGCATTTTTTTGTTTTTTTTGCATTTTTTTTGTGTTTTTTTGTGTTTTTTTTGTTTTTTTGTGTTTTTTTTGGAATTTTTTTGTGTTTTTTTTGTTTTTTTGTGTTTTTTTTTGCATTTTTTTTGTTTTGTTTTTTGCATTTTTTTTGCATTTTTTTGTTTTTTTGCATTTTTTTGTTTTTTTGTTGCATTTTTTTGTGTTTTTTTTTGCATTTTTTTGTGTTTTTTTTGCATTTTTTTTGCATTTTTTTTGCCTTTATTTTGTTTTTTTTTGCATTTTTTTTGTGTTTTTTTTAAATTTTTTTGTGGGTTTTTTTTGCATTTTTTTGCATTTGTTTAGCATTTTTTTTGTGTTTTTTTTTTGCATTTTTTTGTGGGTTTTTTTTGCATTTTTTTTGTGGTTTTTTTGCATTTTTTTGTGTATTTTTTTGCATTTTTTTTGCCTTTATTTTGTGTTTTTTTTTTGCATTTTTTTGCGTTTTTTTTGCATTTTTTTGTGTTTTTTTATGCATTTTTTGTGGGTTTTTTTGCATTTTTTGTGTTTTTTTTGCATTTTTTTGTGTTTTTTTTTTTTTTGCATTTTTTAGTGTTTTTTTTGCATTTTTTATGGTTTTTTTGCATTTTTTTGCATTTTGTTTTGCATTTTTTTTGCATTTTTTGTGTTTTTTTTTGCATTTTGAGTTTTTTTGCATTTTTTTTGCATTTTTTTTGCCTTTATTTTGTGTTTTTTTTTTGCATTTTTTGTGTTTTTTTGCATTTTTTTTTTTTTTTTGCATTTTTTTTTTTTTTTTGCATTTTTTTGTGTTTTTTTTTTGCATTTTTTTGCATTTTTTTTGCCTTTATTTTGTTTTTTTTTGCATTTTTTTTGTGTTTTTTTGCATTTTTTTGTGGGTTTTTTTGCATTTTTTTGCATTTGTTTAGCATTTTTTTGTGTTTTTTTTTTTGCATTTTTTGGTTTTTTTTGCCTTTATTTTGTGTTTTTTTTTGCATTTTTTTTGTGTTTTTTTTTGCATTTTTTTTGCATTTTTTTGCATTTGTTTTGCATTTTTTTGTGTTTTTTTTTTTGCATTTTTTTGCGTTTTTTTTGCATTTTTTTTTTTTGCATTTTTTTGTGTTTTTTTTGCTTTTTTTTGCCTTTATTTTGTGTTTTTTTTTTGCATTTTTTTGTGTTTTTTTGCATTTTTTTGTGGTTTTTTTTGCATTTTTTTGTGGGGTTTTTTTGCATTTTTTTGCATTTTTTTTGGATTTTTTTGCATTTTTTTGTGTTTTTTTGCATGTATTTTGCATTTTGTTTTGCATTTTTTTTGTGTTTTTTTTGTTTTTTTGTGTGTTTTTTTGCATTTTTTTGGGGGTTTTTTGCATTTTTTTTGTTTTTTTTGCATTTTTTTAGTTTTTTTGCATTTTTTTGTGTTTTTTTTGCATTTTTTTGTGTTTTTTTTTTTTTGCATTTTTTATTGTTTTTTTGCATTTTTTTGTGTTTTTTTTTTGCATTTTTTTGTGTTTTTTTGCATTTTTTTATGTTTTTTTTGCATTTTTTTGCATTTTGTTTTGCATTTTTTTGCATTTTTTTGTTTTTTTTGCATTTTTTTGTGTTTTTTTTGCATTTTTTTGCATTTTTTTGCATTTTTTTTGGTTTTTTTTTGCATTTTTTTGTGTTTTTTTTTTGCATTTTTTTTGCATTTTTTTGCCTTTATTTTGTGTTTTTTTTTGCCTTTATTTTGTGTTTTTTTTTGCATTTTTTTGTGTTTTTTTTGCATTTTTTTGTGTTTTTTTTGCATTTTTTGCATTTGTTTTGCATTTTTTTTGTTTTTTTTTTGCATTTTTTTGCGTTTTTTTTGCATTTTTTTGTGGGGTTTTTTTTGCATTTTTTTGTGGTTTTTTTTGCATTTTTTTGTGTTTTTTTACATTTTTTTTGCCTTTATTTTGTGTTTTTTTTTTGCATTTTTTTGTGTTTTTTTGCATTTTTTTTGTTTTTTTTGCATTTTTTTTGCATTTTTTTTTTTGCATTTTTTTGTGGGTTTTTTTTGCATTTTTTTGTGTTTTTTTGCATGTATTTTGCATTTTGTTTTGCATTTTTTTGTGTTTTTTTTGTTTTTTTGTGTGTTTTTTTGCATTTTTTTGTTTTTTTTTGCATTTTTTTGTGTTTTTTTGCATTTTTTTTGGTTTTTTTTGCATTGTTTTGCATTTTTTTTGCAATTTTTTGCATTATTTTTGCATTTTTTTGTTTTTTTTGCATTTTTTTGCATTTTGTTTTGCTTTTTTTGCATTTTTTTTGCATTTTTTTGTGTTTTTGTTGCATTTTTTTTGTGATTTTTTGTGTTTTGTTTTTTTTTGTTTTTTTTTTGCATTTTTTTTTTTTTGCATTTTTTTGTGGTTTTTTTTGCATTTTTTTTGTGTTTTTTTTGCATTTTTTTGTGTTTTTTTTTTGCATTTTTTTTTTTTTTTTGCATTTTTTTTTTTTTGTGTTTTTTTGTGGTTTTTTTTTGCATTTTTTGTTTTTTTTTTGCATTTTTTTATGTTTTTTTTTGCATTTTTTTGCATTTTTTTTTTGCATTTTTTTGTGTTTTTTTTTGCATTTTTTTGCATTTTGTTTTGCATTTATTTTGCATTTTTTTGTTTTGTTTTTTTGCATTTTTTGTTTTTTTTTGCATTTTTTTGTGTTTTTTGTGTTTTTTTTTTGTTTTTTTGCATTTTTTTTGTGTTTTTTTGTGTTTTTTTTGTTTTTTATTTTTTTTTTTTGCATTTTTTTTTTTTTTTGCATTTTTTTGTGTTTTTTTTTTTGCATTTTTTAGTGTTTTTTTTGCATTTTTTTTGCATTTTTTTGCCTTTATTTTGTTTTTTATTTGCATTTTTTTGTGTTTTTTTTTTGCATTTTTTTTGCATTTTTTTGCCTTTATTTTGTGTTTTTTTTTGCCTTTATTTTGTGTTTTTTTTTGCATTTTTTTTGTGTTTTTTTTGCATTTTTTTTGTGTTTTTTTTGCATTCTTTTGCGTTTTTTTTTTGCATTGTTTTGCATTTTTTTTGCAATTTTTTGCATTTTTTTTGCATTTTTTTGTTTTGTTTTTTTTCATTTTTTGTTTTTTTGCATTTTTTTGTGTTTTTTGTGTTTTTTTGTGTTTTTTTTTTTTGCATTTTTTGTGTTTTTTTTTGCATTTTTTATGGTTTTTTTGCATTTTTTTTGCATTTTTTTGTGTTTTTTTTGCATTTTGTTTTGCTTTTTTTGCATTTTTTTTTGCATTTTTTTGTGTTTTTTTTGCATTTTTTTGTGATTTTTTGTGTTTTGTTTTTTTTTGTTTTTTTTTTTGCATTTTTTTTTTTTTGCATTTTTTTGTGGTTTTTTTTGCATTTTTTTGTGGGGTTTTTTTGCATTTTTTTGCGTTTTTTTTGCATTTTTTTTGCATTTTTTTTTTGCATTTTTTTGCATTTTTTTTTTGCATTTTTTTGTGGTTTTTTTGCTTTTTTTTGCCTTTATTTTGTGTTTTTTTTTTTGCATTTTTTTGTGTTTTTTTTGCATTTTTTTGTGGGTTTTTTTGCATTTTTTTGTGGGTTTTTTTTGCATTTTTTTGCATTTTTTTTGGATTTTTTTGCATTTTTTTGTGTTTTTTTGCATGTATTTTGCATTTTGTTTTGCATTTTTTTTGTGTTTTTTTTGTTTTTTTGTGTGTTTTTTTTGCATTTTTTTGGTTTTTTTTGCATTTTTTTGTTTTTTTTTGCATTTTTTTTGTTTTTTTTTGCATTTTTTTGTGTTTTTTTTGCATTTTTTTGTGTTTTTTTTTGCATTTTTTTGTGTTTTTTTGCATTTTTTTATGTTTTTTTTGCATTTTTTTGCATTTTGTTTTGCATTTTTTTGCATTTTTTTGTGTTTTTTTTGCATTTTTTTGTGTTTTTTGTGTTTTTTTGTGTTTTTTTTTTTGCATTTTTTGTGTTTTTTTGTGTTTTTTGTGTTTTTTTGTGTTTTTTTTTTTGCATTTTTTGTGTTTTTTTTTGCATTTTTTTATGGTTTTTTTGCATTTTTTTTGCATTTTTTTGTGTTTTTTTTGCATTTTTTTGCATTTTGTTTTGCTTTTTTGCATTTTTTTTTGCATTTTTTTGTGTTTTTTTTGCATTTTTTTTGTGATTTTTTGTGTTTTGTTTTTTTTTGTTTTTTTTTTGCATTTTTTTTTTTTTGCATTTTTTTGTGGTTTTTTTTGCATTTTTTTGCGTTTTTTTTGCATTTTTTTTGCATTTTTTTTTTGCATTTTTTTGCATTTTTTTTTTGCATTTTTTTGTGTTTTTTTTGCTTTTTTTTGCCTTTATTTTGTGTTTTTTTTGTGCATTTTTTTGTGTTTTTTTTGCATTTTTTTTGTGGGTTTTTTTGCATTTTTTTGTGGGTTTTTTTTGCATTTTTTTGCATTTTTTTTGGATTTTTTTGCATTTTTTTGTGTTTTTTTGCATGTATTTTGCATTTCGTTTTGCATTTTTTTTGTGTTTTTTTTGTTTTTTTGTGTGTTTTTTTTGCATTTTTTTGGTTTTTTTTGCATTTTTTTGTTTTTTTTGCATTTTTTTTGTTTTTTTTTGCATTTTTTTGTGTTTTTTTTGCATTTTTTTGTGGTTTTTTTTTTGCATTTTTTATTGTTTTTTTTGCATTTTTTTGTGTTTTTTTTTGCATTTTTTTGTGTTTTTTTGCATTTTTTTATGTTTTTTTTGCATTTTTTTGCATTTTTTTTTTGCATTTTTTTGTGTTTTTTTTTGCATTTTTTTGCATTTTGTTTTGCATTTATTTTGCATTTTTTTGTTTTGTTTTTTTGCATTTTTTGTTTTTTTTTGCATTTTTTTGTGTTTTTTGTGTTTTTTTTTTGTTTTTTTGCATTTTTTTTGTGTTTTTTTGTGTTTTTTTTGTTTTTTATTTTTTTTTTTTGCATTTTTTTTTTTTTTTGCATTTTTTTGTGTTTTTTTTTTTTCATTTTTTAGTGTTTTTTTTGCATTTTTTTTGCATTTTTTTGCCTTTATTTTGTTTTTTATTTGCATTTTTTTGTGTTTTTTTTTTGCATTTTTTTTGCATTTTTTTGCCTTTATTTTGTGTTTTTTTTTGCCTTTATTTTGTGTTTTTTTTTGCATTTTTTTTGTGTTTTTTTTGCATTTTTTTTGTGTTTTTTTTGCATTCTTTTGCGTTTTTTTTTTGCATTGTTTTGCATTTTTTTTGCAATTTTTTGCATTTTTTTTGCATTTTTTTGTTTTGTTTTTTTTCATTTTTTGTTTTTTTGCATTTTTTTGTGTTTTTTGTGTTTTTTTGTGTTTTTTTTTTTTGCATTTTTTGTGTTTTTTTTTGCATTTTTTATGGTTTTTTTGCATTTTTTTTGCATTTTTTTGTGTTTTTTTTGCATTTTGTTTTGCTTTTTTTGCATTTTTTTTTGCATTTTTTTGTGGTTTTTTTGCATTTTTTTGTGTTTTGTTTTTTTTTGTTTTTTTTTTTGCATTTTTTTTTTTTTGCATTTTTTTGTGGTTTTTTTTGCATTTTTTTGTGGGGTTTTTTTGCATTTTTTTGCGTTTTTTTGCATTTTTTTTGCATTTTTTTTTTGCATTTTTTTGCATTTTTTTTTTGCATTTTTTTGTGGTTTTTTTGCTTTTTTTTGCCTTTATTTTGTGTTTTTTTTTTTGCATTTTTTTGTGTTTTTTTTGCATTTTTTTGTGGGTTTTTTTGCATTTTTTTGTGGGTTTTTTTTGCATTTTTTTGCATTTTTTTTGGATTTTTTTGCATTTTTTTGTGTTTTTTTGCATGTATTTTGCATTTTGTTTTGCATTTTTTTTGTGTTTTTTTTGTTTTTTTGTGTGTTTTTTTTGCATTTTTTTGGTTTTTTTTGCATTTTTTTGTTTTTTTTTGCATTTTTTTTGTTTTTTTTTGCATTTTTTTGTGTTTTTTTTGCATTTTTTTGTGTTTTTTTTGCATTTTTTTGTGTTTTTTTGCATTTTTTTATGTTTTTTTTGCATTTTTTTGCATTTTGTTTTGCATTTTTTTGCATTTTTTTGTGTTTTTTTTGCATTTTTTTGTGTTTTTTGTGTTTTTTTGTGTTTTTTTTTTTGCATTTTTTGTGTTTTTTTGTGTTTTTTGTGTTTTTTTGTGTTTTTTTTTTTGCATTTTTTGTGTTTTTTTTTGCATTTTTTTATGGTTTTTTTGCATTTTTTTTGCATTTTTTTGTGTTTTTTTTGCATTTTTTTGCATTTTGTTTTGCTTTTTTGCATTTTTTTTTGCATTTTTTTGTGTTTTTTTTGCATTTTTTTTGTGATTTTTTGTGTTTTGTTTTTTTTTGTTTTTTTTTGCATTTTTTTTTTTTTGCATTTTTTTGTGGTTTTTTTTGCATTTTTTTGCGTTTTTTTTGCATTTTTTTTGCATTTTTTTTTTGCATTTTTTTGCATTTTTTTTTTGCATTTTTTTGTGTTTTTTTTGCTTTTTTTTGCCTTTATTTTGTGTTTTTTTTGTGCATTTTTTTGTGTTTTTTTTGCATTTTTTTTGTGGGTTTTTTTGCATTTTTTTGTGGGTTTTTTTTGCATTTTTTTGCATTTTTTTTGGATTTTTTTGCATTTTTTTGTGTTTTTTTGCATGTATTTTGCATTTCGTTTTGCATTTTTTTTGTGTTTTTTTTGTTTTTTTGTGTGTTTTTTTTGCATTTTTTTGGTTTTTTTTGCATTTTTTTGTTTTTTTTGCATTTTTTTTGTTTTTTTTTGCATTTTTTTGTGTTTTTTTTGCATTTTTTTGTGGTTTTTTTTTTTGCATTTTTTATTGTTTTTTTTGCATTTTTTTGTGTTTTTTTTTTGCATTTTTTTGTGTTTTTTTGCATTTTTTTATGTTTTTTTTGCATTTTTTTGCATTTTGTTTTGCATTTTTTTGCATTTTTTTGTGTTTTTTTTGCATTTTTTGTGTTTTTTTTTTGCATTTTTTTTGCATTTTTTTTTTGCATTTTTTTTTATGTTTTTTTGCATTTTTTTGTGTTTTTTTGCATTTTTTTGTGTTTTTTTTTGCATTTTTTTGTGTTTTTTTTGCATTTTTTTGTTTTTTTGCATTTTTTTATGTTTTTTTTGCATTTTTTTTGCATTTTTTTGCATTTTTTTGCGTTTTTTTTGCATTTTTTTGCATTTTGTTTTGCATTTTTTTGCATTTTTTTGGCATTTTTTTGTTTTTTTTGCATTTTTTTTTGTGTTTTTTTGTTTTTTTGTGTTTTTTTTGGAATTTTTTTGCATTTTTTTTTTTTTATTTGTGGTTTTTTTTTAGCATTTTTTTTGCATTTTTTAGCATTTTTTTTTGCATTTTTTTGTGTTTTTTTTGCATTTTTTTGTGGTTTTTTTTTTGCATTTTTTTGAGTTTTTTTGCATTTTTTTGCATTTTTTTTGCCTTTATTTTGTGTTTTTTTTTTTGCATTTTTTTGTGTTTTTTTTGCATTTTTTTTGTGTTTTTTTTTGCATTTTTTTTGCATTTTTTTGTGGGGTTTTTTGCATTTTTTTTGCCTTTATTTTGTGTTTTTTTTTTGCATTTTTTTGTGTTTTTTTGCATTTTTTTTTTTTTTTTTGCATTTTTTTGTGGGTTTTTTTGCATTTTTTTGTGTTTTTTTTGCATTTTTTTGCATTTTTTTTGCCTTTATTTTGTTTTTTTTTGCATTTTTTTTGTGTTTTTTTTGCATTTTTTGTGTTTATTTTTGCATTTTTTTGCATTTGTTTAGCATTTTTTTTGTGTTTTTTTTTTTTGCATTTTTTTGTGTTTTTTTTTGCATTTTTTTGCATTTTTTTTTGCATTTTTTTGTGGTTTTTTTGCATTTTTTTTGCCTTTATTTTGTGGTTTTTTTTGCCTTTATTTTAGTGTTTTTTTTTGCATTTTTTAGTGTTTTTTTGCATTTTTTTGTTTTTTTGTGTTTTTTTTGTGTTTTTTTGTGTTTTTTTGTTTTTTTTGCATTTTTTTTTTTTTTTTTGCATTTTTTTGCATTTTTTTTGCATTGTTTTGCATTTTTTTTTATGTTTTTTTTGCATTTTTTGTGTTTTTTGCATTTTTTTGTGTTTTTTTTTTGCATTTTTTTGTGGTTTTTTTGCATTTTTTTGTTTTTTTGCATTTTTTTATGTTTTTTTGCATTTTTTTTGCATTTTTTTGCATTTTTTTGCGTTTTTTTTGCATTTTTTTGCATTTTGTTTTGCATTTTTTTGCATTTTTTTTGCATTTTTTTGGTTTTTTTGCATTTTTTTTGTGTTTTTTTGTGTTTTTTTGTTTTTTTGTGTTTTTTTGGAATTTTTTTGTGTTTTTTTTTTTTTATTTGTGGTTTTTTTTAGCATTTTTTTGCATTTTTTAGCATTTGTTTTGCATTTTTTAGTGTTTTTTTTGCATTTTTTTGTGGTTTTTTTTTGCATTTTTTTGAGTTTTTTTGCATTTTTTTTGCATTTTTTTTGCCTTTATTTTGTGTTTTTTTTTTTGCATTTTTTTGTGTTTTTTTTTGCATTTTTTTGTGTTTTTTTTTGCATTTTTTTTGCATTTTTTTTGCATTTTTTTGTGGGGTTTTTTTGCATTTTTTTTGCCTTTATTTTGTGATTTATTTTTGCATTTTTTTGTGTTTTTTTGCATTTTTTTTTTTTTTTTTGCATTTTTTTGTGGGTTTTTTTGCATTTTTTTGTGTTTTTTTTTGCATTTTTTTGCATTTTTTTTGCCTTTATTTTGTTTTTTTTTGCATTTTTTTGTGTTTTTTTTGCATTTTTTTGTGTTTTTTTTTGCATTTTTTTGCATTTGTTTAGCATTTTTTTGTGTTTTTTTTTTTGCATTTTTTTGTGTTTTTTTTTTGCATTTTTTTTGCATTTTTTTTTGCATTTTTTTGTGTTTTTTTTTTGCATTTTTTTTGCCTTTATTTTGTGGTTTTTTTTGCCTTTATTTTGTGTTTTTTTTTGCATTTTTTGTGTGTATTTTTTTGCATTTTTTTGCATTTTTTTTTGTTGCATTTTTTTTATGTTTTTTTTGCATTTTTTGCATTTTTTTTTGCATTTTTTTTGCATCTTTTTTTTGCTTTTTTTGTGTTTTTTTTTTTTTGCATTTTTTTGTGTTTTTTTTGCATTTTTTTTGTGGTTTTTTTTGCATTTTTTTGTGTTTTTTTGTGGTTATTTTTGCATTTATTTTGTGTTTTTTTTTGCATTTTTTATGTTTTTTTTTTGCATTATTTTTTGTGTTTTTTGTGCATTTTTTTGTGTTTTTTTTTTTTTGCATTTTTTTGCATTTTTTTTTTTTTTTTTTTTTTGCATTTTTTGTGTTTTTTTTGCATTTTTTTGTTTTTTTGTGTTTTTTTTGTGTTTTTTGTGTTTTTTTTGTTTTTTTGTTTTTTTTGCATTTTTTTTTTTTTTTGCATTTTTTTGCATTTTTTTTGCATTGTTTTTCATTTTTTTTGCATTTTTTGCATTTTTTTTTTTTGCATTTTTTTTTATGTTTTTTTGCATTTTTTTGTGTTTTTTTGCATTTTTTTGTGTTTTTTTTTTTTTGCATTTTTTTGTGTTTTTTTTTGCATTTTTTGTGTTTTTTTTTGCATTTTTTTGTTTTTTTGTGTTTTTTTGTGTTTTTTTGTGTTTTTTTTGTTTTTTTGTGTTTTTTTTGCATTTTTTTTTTTTTTTTTGCATTTTTTTGCATTTTTTTTGCATTGTTTTTCATTTTTTTTGCATTTTTTGCATTTTTTTTTTTGCATTTTTTTTATGTTTTTTTGCATTTTTTTGTGTTTTTTTGCATTTTTTTGTGTTTTGCATTTTTTTGTGTTTTTTTTTGCATTTTTTTGGTTTTTTTGCATTTTTTTATGTTTTTTTTGCATTTTTTTTGCATTTTTTTGCATTTTTTTTTTGCATTTTTTTGCGTTTTTTTGCATTTTTTTTGCATTTTGTTTTGCTTTTTTTGCATTTTTTTGGCATTTTTTTGTTTTTTTGCATTTTTTTTGTGTTTTTTGTGTTTTTTTTGTTTTTTTGTGTTTTTTTTGGAATTTTTTTGTGTTTTTTTTGTTTTTTTGTGGTTTTTTTTAGCATTTTTTTGCATTTTTTAGCATTTTTTTTTGCATTTTTTTGTGTTTTTTTTGCATTTTTTTGTGGTTTTTTTTGCATTTTTTTGAGTTTTTTTGCATTTTTTTTGCATTTTTTTTGCCTTTATTTTGTGTTTTTTTTTTTGCATTTTTTTGTGTTTTTTTTGCATTTTTTTGTGGTTTTTTTTGCATTTTTTTGCATTTTTTTTTTGCATTTTTTTGTGGGGTTTTTTTGCATTTTTTTTGCATTTTTTTTTGGATTTTTTTGCATTTTTTTGTGTTTTTTTGCATGTATTTTGCATTTTGTTTTGCATTTTTTTTGTGTTTTTTTTGTTTTTTTGTGTTTTTTTTGCATTTTTTTGTTTTTTTTTGCATTTTTTTTGTGTTTTTTTGTGTTTTTTTTGTTTTTTTGCATTTTTTATGTTTTTTTTTGCATTTTTTTGCATTTTGTTTTGCATTTTTTTGCATTTTTTGTGTTTTTTTTGCATTTTTTTGAGTTTTTTTGAATTTTTTTTGCATTTTTTTTGCCTTTATTTTGTGTTTTTTTTTGCATTTTTTTGTGTTTTTTTTGCATTTTTTTTGTTTTGTTTTTTGCATTTTTTTTGCATTTTTTTGTTTTTTTGCATTTTTTTTTTTTTTTTTTTGCATTTTTTTGTGTTTTTTTTGCATTTTTTTGCATTTTTTTTATGTTTTTTTGCATTTTTTTGTGTTTTTTTGCATTTTTTTGTGTTTTGCATTTTTTTGTGTTTTTTTTTGCATTTTTTTGGTTTTTTTTGCATTTTTTTATGTTTTTTTTGCATTTTTTTTGCATTTTTTTGCATTTTTTTTTTGCATTTTTTTGCGTTTTTTTGCATTTTTTTTGCATTTTGTTTTGCTTTTTTTGCATTTTTTTGGCATTTTTTTGTTTTTTTGCATTTTTTTTGTGTTTTTTGTGTTTTTTTTGTTTTTTTGTGTTTTTTTTGGAATTTTTTTGTGTTTTTTTTGTTTTTTTGTGGTTTTTTTTAGCATTTTTTTGCATTTTTTAGCATTTTTTTTTGCATTTTTTTGTGTTTTTTTTGCATTTTTTTGTGGTTTTTTTTGCATTTTTTTGAGTTTTTTTGCATTTTTTTTGCATTTTTTTTGCCTTTATTTTGTGTTTTTTTTTTTGCATTTTTTTGTGTTTTTTTTGCATTTTTTTGTGGTTTTTTTTGCATTTTTTTGCATTTTTTTTTTGCATTTTTTTGTGGGGTTTTTTTGCATTTTTTTTGCATTTTTTTTTGCATTTTTTTGCATTTTTTTGTGTTTTTTTGCATGTATTTTGCATTTTGTTTTGCATTTTTTTTGTGTTTTTTTTGTTTTTTTGTGTTTTTTTTGCATTTTTTTGTTTTTTTTTTGCATTTTTTTTGTGTTTTTTTGTGTTTTTTGTGTTTTTTTGCATTTTTTATGTTTTTTTTTGCATTTTTTTGCATTTTGTTTTGCATTTTTTTGCATTTTTTGTGTTTTTTTTGCATTTTTTTGAGTTTTTTTGAATTTTTTTTGCATTTTTTTTGCCTTTATTTTGTGTTTTTTTTGCATTTTTTTGTGTTTTTTTTGCATTTTTTTTGTTTTGTTTTTTGCATTTTTTTTGCATTTTTTTTTTTTTTTGCATTTTTTTTTTTTTTTTTTGCATTTTTTTGTGTTTTTTTTGCATTTTTTTTTTTTTTTTTTGCATTTTTTTGCATTTTTTTTGCCTTTATTTTGTTTTTTTTGCATTTTTTTTGTGTTTTTTTTGCATTTTTTTTGTGTTTTTTTTGCATTTTTTTGTGGGTTTTTTTTGCATTTTTTTGCATTTGTTTAGCATTTTTTTTGTGTTTTTTTTTTGCATTTTTTTGTGGGTTTTTTTTGCATTTTTTTTGTGTTTTTTTTGCATTTTTTTGTGTATTTTTTTGCATTTTTTTTGCCTTTATTTTGTGTTTTTTTTTTGCCTTTATTTTGTGTTTTTTTTGCATTTTTTTGTGTTTTTTTTGCATTTTTTTGTTTTTTTTGCATTTTTTTTGCATTTTTTTTGTTTTTTTTTTGCATTTTTTTGCGTTTTTTTTGCATTTTTTTGCATTTTTTTGGCATTTTTTTGGTTTTTTTGCATTTTTTTTGTGTTTTTTTGTGTTTTTTTGTTTTTTTGTGTTTTTTTTGGAATTTTTTTGTGTTTTTTTTTTTTTATTTGTGGTTTTTTTTAGCATTTTTTTTGCATTTTTTAGCATTTTTTTTTGCATTTTTTTGTGTTTTTTTTGCATTTTTTTGTGGGGGTTTTTTTGCATTTTTTTGAGTTTTTTTGCATTTTTTTTGCATTTTTTTTTTGTTGCATTTTTTTTATGTTTTTTTTGCATTTTTTGCATTTTTTTTTGCATTTTTTTTGCATCTTTTTTTGCTTTTTTTGTGTTTTTTTTTTTGCATTTTTTTGTGTTTTTTTGCATTTTTTTTGTGTTTTTTTTTGCATTTTTTTGTGTTTTTTTGTGGTTATTTTTGCATTTATTTTGTGTTTTTTTTTGCATTTTTTATGTTTTTTTTTTTGCATTATTTTTTGTGTTTTTTGTGCATTTTTTTGTGTTTTTTTGCATGTATTTTGCATTTTGTTTTGCATTTTTTTTGTGTTTTTTTTGTTTTTTTGTGTTTTTTTTGCATTTTTTAGTTTTTTTTGCATTTTTTTTGTGTTTTTTTGTGTTTTTTTTGTTTTTTTGCATTTTTTATGTTTTTTTTGCATTTTTTTGCATTTTGTTTTGCATTTTTTTTGCATTTTTTTTGCCTTTATTTTGTGTTTTTTTTTGCATTTTTTTGTGTTTTTTTTGCATTTTTTTTGTTTTGTTTTTTGCATTTTTTTGCATTTTTTTGTTTTTTTGCATTTTTTTTATTTTTTTTTGCATTTTTTTGTGTTTTTTTTGCATTTTTTTGTGTTTTTTTTGCATTTTTTTTGCATTTTTTTTGCCTTTATTTTGTTTTTTTTTGCATTTTTTTTGTGTTTTTTTTGCATTTTTTGTGGTTCTTTTTTGCATTTTTTTGTGGGTTTTTTTTGCATTTTTTTTGTTTTTTTTTGCATTTTTTTGTGTATTTTTTTGCATTTTTTTTGCCTTTATTTTGTGTTTTTTTTTTGCCTTTATTTTGTGTTTTTTTTGCATTTTTTTGTGTTTTTTTTGCATTTTTTTGTGTTTTTTTTGCATTTTTTTTGCATTTTTTTTGTTTTTTTTTTGCATTTTTTTGCGGTTTTTTTGCATTTTTTTGTGTTTTTTTTTTTTGCATTTTTTTGTGTTTTTTTGCATTTTTTGTGTTTTTTTTGCATTTTTTTGCATTTTGTTTTGCATTTTTTTTGCATTTTTTGTGTTTTTTTTGCATTTTGAGTTTTTTTGCATTTTTTTTGCATTTTTTTTTGCCTTTATTTTGTGTTTTTTTTTTGCATTTTTTTGTGTTTTTTTGCATTTTTTTTTTTTTTTTGCATTTTTTTGTTTTTTTTGCATTTTTTTGTGTTTTTTTTTTGCATTTTTTTGCATTTTTTTGCCTTTATTTTGTTTTTTTTTGCATTTTTTTTGTGTTTTTTTTGCATTTTTTTGTGGTTTTTTTTGCATTTTTTTGCATTTGTTTAGCATTTTTTTGTGTTTTTTTTTTTGCATTTTTTTGTGTTTTTTTTTGCATTTTTTTTGCATTTTTTTTTGCATTTTTTTGTGTTTTTTTTTTGCATTTTTTTTGCCTTCATTTTGTGGTTTTTTTTGCCTTTATTTTGTGTTTTTTTTTGCATTTTTTTTGTGTTTTTTTTGCATTTTTTTTGCATTTTTTTGCATTTGTTTTGCATTTTTTTTGTGTTTTTTTTTTTGCATTTTTTTGCGGTTTTTTTTGCATTTTTTTTTTTGCATTTTTTTGTGTTTTTTTTGCTTTTTTTTGCCTTTATTTTGTGTTTTTTTTTTGCATTTTTTTGTGTTTTTTTGCATTTTTTTTGTGGTTTTTTTTTGCATTTTTTTGTGGGTTTTTTTTGCATTTTTTTTGCATTTTTTTTGGATTTTTTTGCATTTTTTTGTGTTTTTTTGCATGTATTTTGCATTTTGTTTTGCATTTTTTTTGTGTTTTTTTTGTTTTTTTGTGTGTTTTTTTGCATTTTTTTGGGGTTTTTTTGCATTTTTTTGTGTTTTTTTTGCATTTTTTTTTAGTTTTTTTGCATTTTTTTGTGTTTTTTTTGCATTTTTTTGTGTTTTTTTTTTGCATTTTTTATTGTTTTTTTTGCATTTTTTTGTTTTTTTTTTGCATTTTTTTGTGTTTTTTTTGCATTTTTTTATGTTTTTTTGCATTTTTTTGCATTTTGTTTTGCATTTTTTTGCATTTTTTTGTGTTTTTTTTGCATTTTTTTGTGTTTTTTTTTGCATTTTTTTTGCATTTTTTTGCATTTTTTTTGGGTTTTTTT